>VZUA01085166.1:10166-32911 GCA_013401035.1 Horornis vulcanius
AAAAAAAAAAAAAAAGGAAGAAAAACCACAGTTAGAAATGCCTGAGTGATCATAAGGAAATGATGTTTTGTTGTGTGATCCCAAGCCCTCTGCCATAGGTGTCATATAAATAATTATTAATTATGTTGTTGATTATCTGTGTGAGCAATAGAGCTAATGAGCTGGTTCTTACAGGATATAAATACAGCTTCTAAAGAGCAGGGCAGCCATTCTGCCAACGGCAAGCAATTAGAATTATTTCTTCTCTGCTGAGAGTTTGCTTTTTTTTTTTTTTAACCTGAGGACAACCAATACACACTGTAGATATTTGCTATTAAAAAATCTACTCCCTTCACAGTCCCAGTAGACATAAACTGAATTTCCTTTAATGACTGGGCCCAATTAACTGGAACCTGGAGCTCCACTTTGAAAGCAGCAGGGTTCCTCTTTGGAGGCTTGGCCCCGATGGGCAGGAGACATCCAAAGGTTGAGGATTAAAGTTGCTTTGTTTCACTGAGCATGTACACCATATTGCAGGATGGTTGGCATGGGAACACAGCTATGGAGCAGCCTGTAGTGCACAATAAACAGTCTCCATAAAATACAGAAGCAAATAACTGGAGAGATGAAGGGTAAACCCTTCACCTATCATTGGGAAAGCTCAGCAGACGGAGGAGGAAGGAGCAGCCCTTCCAATTCACAGCCCTCCATCCACACCTGCTTCCAGGATTTTTGTTTTACCATTAGTGCTTTAAGTGCACATGTGTACTCGACCCATTTCACCATCTGGTGTCCAAACCACAGGATCCAAAAGGAAATTCCACTTTAACTGCTGTCAGCCTTAAATTGCCACATCTCTCAAGGTGCTGGTTAGTCCCAGGACAGAATTTGAGAAGAGGGTTGGCCAGCAGGGTCCTGGACATCCATCAATAAGAGGAAAAGGGCAAGTTTCCTCTACAGAAAAATACCCTTTTTTCTCAGACTTATATAGGTTAAAAGAGGTTGGACTCTAAGTCTAACTGACAGAAAATGCATTAGCAAATCAGGAATAAATTTATAACCCTGCTGCTGAATAAGAGGGGAAGCGGGTGGAAAGGAAGAGCAGGAAGACAGAGAACAACCTTGGAAACCTGTAACATCTCTATTAACACTTTGCTTTGCTTCTTCTTTTACAACAGGATTACCAGATGAAACACCACAAGCGTCTTCTGGAAGTTCCTTTTTTCTCTGATCTCACCCGGGGCTGTTGTTCCAGCATGCTGACCTTCAATCTGTAGAAATTTCCTCATCCTGATCGACGCACTAGATAAAACTTGCAAAACACTGACCCTGGGGATTTGCTCAAGAGACAGGAACGCAAAGATTCAAACAGGAAAAGCTGGAATTTATGGGCTTGCTGGCAGTCTGGCTACAGTGTGGACATCAGTCTACTGCAAGGGCTGAGAAAAGTTGTTCTTTGTTATGAGCAAGACAGACCAGAACAGACAGCATCCTCTGTAGAAGGATTATGAATTATGAAAATTACGAATTCTAAATACCATCCAGCCCCTCCACCAGTAAAAGCAGAGACTCATCTTACACCAACCTGCCCTGAAGGCCTTCTGATGCAGCTTTGTCCATGGTTTTGAAGTGTGCAGAAAGATATGAGTACATTTTCAGGCCTCTGAGTTACAACTTTTTTCTTTAAGAAAGCCCATGGTGCACTGACACAGGAACTTTAAAAATGCAGCTTTAAAAGGAGCACCCTGGGCACTGACCTACACAAGCTGCTCCACTCAGCCAAGCCATCCACTTCCTTATTAGACATGATCCAGAGTGCTTTATGTATTCCCCTGCATTTTAAAGGGGTCAGACAAGAGCTCCCAAACAGGCTTAGAGCTGCCAAGGAGTCCTTGCTTTTTCCTCCCTCTTTTGTTCTTCAGTAGCCGTGTGCTGGGAGCGGGGCTCTGCATCCTGAGGTTATTACACATTTCTCTAATGGATCTCCATGCATAATAAATTAGCTCATTAATGAATTGATTTGAAGGAAGAGTTCACTGCAGGGGCTAGAAACCCAAAGACACACGCCTATGACTGAACAAATAAGTCACTTCTGCAGCATCACATCGTGCATCCTGCTGGTGAAGGCCCCATTAAATCACCTGGTGCTGCTGCTGCCTGTTCTCCATCCTAACCATTATAAAAGATATATGGGAGCTGCTTTTGCCTCACAACTGCTTATTTGTGGAGGTCTGGTCACATTCCTTACAGGCCTTTTCCATTTGGGACTGTCACGTTTGTCGTTCACGTTGAGGGGGTTTGTGATTCCAGACCAGCTTTTGCAGTGTTTGAATGATTTGGATTGCAGCAAGGGACTGCAGGTCCACCCTGAGGGTTGTTACCAGCCTGAAAAATCTCAAGGCTGTGGTGTTTGCCTGCTATTGCTGCCCAAAATGAGAGAACTGGGTCTGAAAAACAGCTGCCCTGTGCTGCTAACTGAATATTTCCAGATGATCCCAGGAACCTACCTCCATGCTCCAGCACCGAGCACTACCTTGTAAACAAACGCCCTTATATAGGTCTGTGTGGGCAAAGTTAATTATCTCCAAATAGCTTCCAGAAGCCTCAAATCAATTTATGAAAACAAAAATTAACTTTCCATATAAACATAATTACAGTGAGACAACAGTATCCAGCCTGGTGCTACTGCTGTTTTTGGAAGCTGGGCAGAAAGCCAAATGAGTTCATTAGGCAGTGTAATTAATAATGGGTTTTTTCCTGCTTTAGGAAGCCATTTATGGTCCTAAGAGGCAAAGGTACTGGGGAAAAAGCCCACAGCTGACAAGTTTTAAAAGGTGCTTCTGCAACAACAATTTATTTTAGAGCCTCCATGAGAATATATATCATTTAATGAACAGAAAAAGAGCAGAAAAAAAATTACACTGCAGTGAGATCCATCCACTCTGCTCACAAACATGCCTTGGAAAAACTTTCAGAAGGAACCACCCAGTTTCTGCTCCAGGAATGAGCATCTCATACTTCATAACCCATGAGGCACAAAGACAGCACCACACGAACAGCTTCCCCTGTTCAATTTCCCATGTCCATTGTGCCATGGCCCTAGAACAGCACAAGATCCTGCAAATGTGAGTGGAGTCTACAAACAAACACCATTTCATGGCTCTGATCCCAGAAAAACCCTGGGAAGTCTCTTTGGTTGCTAAGCCTATCTGATTATTATTTATCAGCTCCGAATTGCATTCTCTCAGGTTACAGAGACATGCACTTTGCACAGATCACTCTGTCTCTCAAAGTGGCAACACACAATCTGAAGTGGAGCTTGTCCATGTGTGAGAAAGCCACATCCATTACCCCCTGTCCCACTAGGCCAGAAGTGTGTGTTGATGCTACCAAAGAAGTGCCAGCCAGTGTTGATGGATGCTGCACAGGATGGTCAAGGCAGAAGAGCACAGGAGTTGAGCCACTTTTCACTGTGCACTCATTTCTGGGGAAGCACAGGGTCAGAACCGTGCAAGTCACTAAACATCTACTTCACAAGACACATTAAAAGCAGATAAAGACAGCAGCCATCTCATCATCCATACCTAAATATCTGTGTGGCTCCGAGCCACATAAAGGGAATATTTGGGTGTGCATGCCCCAAAGCCAAGAACGTTGACAATCCTTGGCCTCTAATACCCCAACCCAGCCTCTTGCTCAGCTGCTTCACCTCCCCATAGCAGAGGGAAAATCCCCCTGCCGTGGATTGCCTGGAATACACAAACCCTGGCTCAGCCCTGCAGCACAGCGGCGTAATCTATTTATGAATGGCAGCGGAACTCCGAGATTGAATTACGAGGCAGGTATTCAATCAGGCAGGATGTGTAGCTGCTTTCTAACAGACTGGAGGATTAAGAGAGCGATAGAATACATCCTTTCCTTCCACATGACAGCATCTCCCTCTCCTCCCCTCCCCAATCAAGAAACTAGCAGAGTCTGTACTTGAAGAGAAGAGGATTTGCAATGCTCAGGACCCACAAGAAGGATTAGAGAAAGGTTAAAGAGAACACACATACAAAAGACAACTCTCCTGTATCATCCCCAGCAGAAGAATTATTAAAAAACAGTCTGTGCAAGACAGGGCAAACAAACCTCAGCTACCAGGAGAAGAGGAGATGCAGCTGGAGGAGCTGCCAGCTGCTCCATTGGCACTGTGTCTGGGGTAAAACCACAGCACCTGTTTTTAGCAGAGCTCAAAGATGAGCTTCCCAGGTTTTAAGAGGTACAGTGCAGGGAATTGCAAGCAAGAGAGCCTGCAGTCAGGTGGTTTGTACATTCCCCTAACACCCAGGGTTCATTGCCTCTAACTGCTCTAGGCCCTGCACAAGCAGAAGACAGAAGTCCCTACTCAAACGAACACACCACATGCAATGTAGAAATTCCCATTTTACCCATTGCTACCATTTCCAGGGACATGGAATGTCTGCACTGTAGCAAGGATGACAAGGAAATATGGGAAATTATGGCTTAGAGCCTGGAGAAAAACCACAGTGCATGGATGTGAAAATCACCTGATGGGAAAAGGCTGCAGTCTGGTGTAAGAAGACAGAGGACAGTGTTTCACATGGTACTGGGGAGAAATTCTCTATCTGATGCAGCAGGATTACATCATGTCTGACGGCAGAGGCCCATTGTGCTCCCGCTTGTAAAGGAGGATTACTGTATATCTGATCTGCAAGAAGGATTATTGTGTTTGAAGCGGGCTCACTACAATCAGGATGAGCTGAAAAGCAGTAAAATATGCTGGTGGAAGGTTTCACTGGATTTGTGACAGGGCAGATGCAGAGCTGTGTATCCCTCTGGCACTAACAACAATGCGTTCACACATCGGAAGAAGGCCCCAGACCTCCTGGAGATGATTTCAGTGTGTGGCACAGGCCCACTTCACTGCCAGCTCCCAACTCACCTGACAGGTCACTGAACAAAACTTATGCCTGAGTCTATAGCAGATAGTCCATGGAATTCTGAGAGGAAATGCCAAACTCTCTTCATTCTCTTGATTTTGGTCTCTTTTCAGTCCAATCTGACCCAGAACCTATGCTTAACCCTTCCTTGATCATAATTTTCCACCTTGAATGGCCAATTCTTTACAATTAAAACCTTGATTGGATTTGACAGTGATAAACATGCAATGTATTCTTTAATGTCTTACAGTATATGAGCTCTGGGACATGTATCTACTGCATTCTCCACTATCAATAGTTCAATAAACTTTCTGTTAAACCTTGTTCTAAGAAAATGGAATTTTCATCAAAATCACAGAACTGGCCTAATATAGCAGGAACCATATCAGGGAAGACATCACAGCCACCCTCACACAACACAAGCCAGACAGCTCTTAACACACTGAGTGGAATTTACCAAGATATCGACTATAAATCATTGCAAATGGAACTGCAGGAGAAGGCAAGGCCTAGGGGCCTGTTGGGATCATGCAGGCTTTATCTTATTTTATGCTGTGTCATGCAGGCCTTATTTTATTTTATGCTGGGTCATCCCTAGGTTTATCTTCAATATTTTTCTTAGTTCTTTTTAAATACCATCCCATCAGCAGGAGAAACCCTGTGCTTCGTCACCTGAGCTGAAGGTTCTGCATTAAACTCCACTTTCAGCTGAGGAATAACAGCCATGGAGATTTGGCAAGATTTGATCCAGAGAGAAGAGGGAACCTGCAGATAACCCTCCCAGCTCCTCATCTGAGCTGCCAGGAGGTTCATCTTCAGGTTTGGCACAAAAAGAAGCCCCTTTATTAATATTCATCCACAAACACATTGCATTCTTTCGTCCTTCTCGCCAAATCCTCCTGCTAGAATCCATCCTTCAGGGGAAAAATAAAAAACCCAAACCAGTAAAACTCTTCAGCAAAGCAGGCAGACTTGCTGCACTCATATTTGACAGAAGGGAGAACAGATTGGGACTCCATGAAGAGTGACTCATTATCAGCAAATAGTTTTAAGTGATGATTGTTTCATCACCACCCACCCAGCTCTTCCCTCTGTCTGCAGGCTAGCGCAAAAACTCACTGCGAGAGGAAGACAAAAAAGAAAAATTAGGCAGACGACCTTACCTCTTGCTTCCTCTCCCAGGATCGTGAGCAGAACTGTCTAAAAAGGGATCTGTAACCTTGGGTTACAGATTGGGAGCTTAAGGGTTCTCTTTTCTTCCAAAAGCAGTGTGTAATATTGTCACCCTTCTTAACCTATCCAAGAAAACGCTGAAAAACATTTTCAGATAGCTGCCCTTTTCCTGTGCAAACATATGCTGAGCCTAACCCTTAGGGACACTAACACCCTTGCAGTCATTTAGCAGATAAGCCCTTGCTGTAGGATCAAAGCTCTGTTGCAATGTGCCAATTGATGTTGCTGTAAATGAGCATTAGCACATTTGGGATCCAGCAGGACTGGTGCCTGGAGGTGAAGAATCCCATACTTGGAGTCAAACACATCAAAACTCCATCAATAGCAGGGTACAGAAGGTTACAGCAGCAAAAATGAAACCCTGGCTGTATCACGTTGCTCTCAGCAACTACTTCCAGCAGCGAGCTGCGTTTAGAGCAGCTGCAGAGCAAATGGAGAGAGAGGGAAAGAGCAGAAAATCATCACACACATCCTACCCAGAGAAGGGTTTTGAACTGAAATGGCCCAAGGGCAACCATATAAGAAAATGGAGTTGTCTGGCTCCAGGCACAACAGATGAGCTTCTCCTGTCATGACCAGGAGAAAAGGGAGAAGGCAAGAGAATGGGGCAGCCTCCCATGGTGGTGTTCTCCCACCCACACAGCAGAGGCAGCGGGGTCACAGACGGGGCTTTCCAGAACCGTGACCCCTCCCGTCCACCTCACCGACAATAAAAAGCTGTTTCAGGTTCCCAAACGCTTTCAAAAGGATCCTCTTCAGGAAAACCTGCTCACTGAAGAGCTCTTCCAGCACCTTCCCAACCCTTGCCAGGCAGAGAGGCACACAGGAGTTCTGTTATCAAAAGATAATCACATCCCCGGGGCATTACCAAGCACAAAATGCAGCTGTGCCTCTGATCCTCTGGGTGCAGTTACCTCCTCATTCACCGTTCTCCCACCTGCCCTCAAGCTGCCTTTAGTTCTATTAGGAAATTGTTTGTACCTCTAGATTGCTATAAATTATTGAGCAGTATCCGAAGCCCTGGAAGGCATTACTTCACCTATCCAAAATGAGTAAATAAATAAAACCCCTTTCCATCAGAACATCCACTTAGACCTGAATATTCCAAAACCAAACAAAATTTACACAAAGGCTTAAAAAATTCCTTGTGATATTAAACACAAACCCACACCATAAGAAATGGCTCACAACTCCTATAATTTCAATATCCAGATATGCTTGCAGGCATTTTGCATCTCAGCTCCCAGCGTGGGTTGTATTTTGCAGGCTTCACATTGCTACCAAAGCTGGAGACAGCCGTCATTGACTCGTTTGCCAAGCAGTGACACAAACTTAAAATATTCTTCAGTTGCTTTTTTTGTACTGAGGGCTATCAGCCTCATCTAGTTTCTAACCAGTGAGATCTATATCTTTTGATTTCTTCTGAGACTCTGAGGAATATAAAACCAGGTACAGTGGAAAGGAAGAATCATGCACAGTTTCTCCTCCTGAATTTAGTGATAGGAGAGATTCAAAGCCAGATGAGTTTGGGATGATGCCAGCTATCTGTTTTCAGGGAGGTGCAGAGCTAGTGGTTACCTCCCCACCCTCCCATCATCTTCAGAATTTGACCAGAAAAAAAAAAACCACACTGCCATGCTGGCAGCTGCCATCACTTTGTCCAAAAGACTTTAGAGGAGAACTGAAGTTTTAATGACTTTCTGTTCTTAGCTCTCTGCCACTGTCCCTTAAATAATCTCTACAACATGGAGGTAGGGAGTGAGCAGAGAGAAAAACTGCAGTCAAAGTGACACAGCTGACCTCCCTGCCTGACAGAGGTAGTCTGAAAGTCTCCATTATCCAACAACTCAATCCCTACAGGGTCATGCAAGTCACCCCACAGGCCAAGGTCACTCTTAATCTCCATTAGCATCAGCCCTTGTTTATTTTCCAACCTTTACTCCCAGGAAGCTCAAAGCCCAAAGCAGGGCAAGAAATACAATTCCTTTCCCTGGACACTTACTGCATTATTAAACATGGATTTAAACAAGGTTTTCTATCTGTATGCTAAAACGCCTTTTTTTTTTTTTTTTTTTTTTTTTTAAGACAACTTTGCCTGAGGGAAACCACTCTTTGTTTTGGCTTAACTGAACACCCATTAATTTTATAGGAAGGGCTAGGGGGAAGGGCTTGTGTCTCCACAGATTTATAGTCTTTTCATGCCAACTGGGAAGGAAATTCTCACGTGCTTGTGTAGCATCAGACTTCTCCCACAAAGCTCATATTTACAGAAGAATGCAAAGCTCCCCCAGGGAGTCTAGGAGCTGATGAGACTATGAGGATCTGTTATTTATATTATAAATGTGCCCAAGATTTTTGGATGTTGCACACATTCAGGGGAAGATGCAGCCCCTCTCTGACAAGGTTCATGCTCATAGCAAATTACTCACTTTCATGGAAATCAGCATGAGCTACACGTGTTTTTCTGGAACAGAGCTATTAGTTCACACAGTCAGAGGCAACCTGATGCTTACATCTCCCCACTCCAGCAAACAAAGAGCCTACTCATTCGGATCATGGCTGCTGTGCCCAAACTTGCCAAACAGGATTGTGGTCGAGCAACACAAGAGCCATCCTGTGCCAGATGCACCAACACCCCCTGGGAGCAACTCCACTGGAGCTGGAGACTGGTGCTGATTGTGAAAGAAATTTGTGTGCAATCTGACTGATTTTATGAACTTGTTGAATTCCTGAGAGAACGCTGAATCAACCAGCTGCCGGCAGAGCTGGTGTCATCACTCTGCCTTCAAGCCACAACTGATTCATCCCAGTAAACGTAGCCTGTTTTCCACTTGCATGTGCTGGGAAGCACAGGGTGAAGGAAAGATGCAGCATAGTCTGCCCTAGGGGCCAAAGAACCGTTTTTTATTTTTAATAAGAAAATCTTTATTGAAGGGAAGCAAGTTATTTCACTGACTTGATGGCACCCATTGAGCTTACAGAGCCTTCCAGTATGAAAAAGGCTGATATAGGTATTTTCTTTAATTCACTTTGAATTTGCCTGGAAGTGTCTGGTGCAGGTAGTATGAGAGCTTTCTAAAATATCTACCTGCAAGAGAAAAGAAGGGAGGGGGGAAGATAGCACAAAGGCTATTCAGGAAAGAACCAGAATGGGTAGAGGAAGAATGGAAAGGCCCAGTAAGGGTCAAACACAGAGTGACTTTTGCAGGCTGCAAAATCCTTCTCCTATTTGCAATGCACGTGCACAACACAGAAGTGATGGACTTAAAAACACAGAAAGGAAATTGCAAATTAGAATGAAGAAAACCCTTTCTACCAGAAAGAAAAAAAATTGTGAATAAGAGATGCCATGGCACCTCAGCTTTGGAGGTCTGCAAAGAACTGCCCAAGTGCACATGGTCTGATAAAAGGACCAGACAGTTACTTGGGGTCCCCTTCTAGTCCTACAATCAACAGAGAACTCTGAAAAGAAGAGGTGAAGAAATTCAAAGCATTTCCTGATGGCAGAGCTCTGGCTGGGGCACATGAGGAGTGTCACCACAACATCCCAATCTCTCAAGCATATACCAGACAGGCTGCATGTGAATGACAGAGCTCCAGGAGGCAGCTGGAGCCTGCTCAGGGGACCAGCAGAGCCCTCCCATCCTCACACCAGACCTGAGTGCCTTGATGTCATGAACTGAGACCAGAGGCAGCACAAGCAGAAACAACTGTATCTCCCAAATCTTGCCCGGGGCAACTCTACACACTGGATTTAGCCAGAAGTGCTCTCACTCCCAGAACAAACCTTCACACAGCTCAGGTTCTGCTGGAGGTGATCTGAGCATCCCTGCCCTCAGGGCAGCAGGCGGGTGCCTACCAACTCCCTTTCCACAGCAGTTTTTACTTTTTTTCATTACTTTTAACTGCTGATAGGAAGCAAAGCCCGTTGTCAAAGGGGTTTGTAAGTGATGAACGTTTGTCTTTCTGCCTGCGGAAAGCTGCCAAATCATAAAGCTCCATCCTGTTTGTAAAACAAGCCCTGGGGTATTATTTTTCCTAAAGTCAATGATGTCACAGAAATACTACTTGAAAACAGAATCTAAAATTACACTCTTGAGTGCAGCACATTCTGGAGTTTTCATTGGCACTGCTAAAATTGTTCTGTTGTGTTTTTCTGGCACAGTCCATAGTCAGATAATTGCTTGGGGCTAATCCTGAGAAGGCAAAATATACACAACCAGCACAATTCCACTTCTGCTCCATCTTCTATTAAGAAACAAATATTCTCCACAGCATGAAGTCAGTTTATCTTTGCCAACAAACTCTACTAAATGGAGCAAAGTGAATTTGGGGGAGCAGAGGGTGGAGTGTACAATTTTGGCAAGGCAAAAAGCTTTTGTGAATTATTGCTTAGACCAACTGTTAGCTTTTTTAAAAAGGGGGAGAAGAAAGGCTATTACAAGAGGTCAAAGAGTTTTGTTTAGTCTGAAAGATTTCTGAATTATTTTTCCCTCCAGAAATACATATGAATGAGGGGAAAAAAGGGACACCTAGGCTATTTACCCTGCTCTGGCTCCAAGCAGAATTTCATGACTGTTCCAGACAAGTTCAATCAGCCATTTAAAGACCTTTCCACCTTCTATATTTACTGTGCTATAAAGGATTTGCTGTGCAGCATTATTCCACCCTATTTCCAGCAGCACTGCCAAGAGCCAGAGCACACCAAGCCGTGTTGGTGAGGCAGTAACAAGCAGCGCCAAGGCCAGCGTTCAAGAATATGCTCGCAACACCACCAGCATGACTGAGCCAGATATTGTGTCACTCAACCAGATATTCACTTTACCTTGCCTGGCAGAAACACCCATCATTTCCAGATGGTGTTTGCACCTCAGCTTTGCTGTTGGGTGACTTACAGAGACTTGCTGCTTCTCCTGCAAGCGCCCATTCCTTCACATGAGTATCTCTGGGTGGGTGAACAGCCTTCCTTAAGCAAAGCAACACATGCAATTTGATTTAATACACTTTTTTCAGAGGTCTTGCAGAAGTTAATGCACCTTTAAGGGCTGCATAGTTGTCCTCCACGTATGAGGAGATATTGTATGGGAAGAACAAAAAAAAAAAATCATATGACCACCACATCAAGATACTGGTCACTGAATTTGAGGACCACAGCACCTAAACTGGATCACGAAAAGTCATCTATAGACTTAATCTGTCAAAATAATATAAACTGAGATTTCTGTAAGAAAGGTCAACCTCTTGGACTTGGAGTGAGAAAACCAAAGAGTCTGGTAAGACCCAGCAATTCAGGCTGAACCAGTATTTCTGGTTGCACATGGCAAAGTTCACATTCCTTTTTGAACAGAAAAGCAAAAGCCTGCAGAGGAAAAAAGCTGAAGAGAAATACAGGGGATGTCACCTCCCTTTCATATCCCATAGTACCAGATATTCCTGAATCAGTGTATTTAATACCAAGAGTCATTTCAAACATGGGCTGCTCACTTGCTCCAACTTCTCACAAGTGAGAACACTGAACAGGGCTAAGCCCCCGGCCCCAAAGCCTGCAGCATAACCCAGCTTCCCTCCTCTGCAGCTGGCAGGAGGGACACTATTCCTCCACCCTCTATATATTAGCACAATAAATAATAACGTTCTATAGGGGGAAAACAGCAGGATGGAAAATCTGCTTATTTAGGTGCACTGCCAATGCTTCCAGTGAAACCACCCCATCTTCCAGCCAGTTAAGATTTCTAACTAGAATATGAGGAAATTCAGCTTCAGCTGACAGTGAAATACTTGAATTAGCCACAAGCCATGGTAATTTGGGATCCTGGTTTCTGTCATCCCCTGCAAAGCTGACACTACAGTATGAAATTTCTGCAAAGGAAAAAAGTCAAGTTGTTCAAGATAAGGCCCTAACAGTTTATTTATTTTCAATCTTTAGGAACTGCTTAGCAAGCTCTAGAAACAGGCAAAATAGAGAGTAATGATAATTTTATTTATTTAGTCTATCAAGGAGCCTCAAGCACACAAACCCACCTTCCCAAAACAGCACTCTTCAGGTAACACAAGTCAAGCCACAGGCAGGGTGGTGGGAGGGAAGTCTGCTTACAGCCCAGGAAAAAGGGAGTGGAAGAGATGAGAGCTCTTTTTAGCTCTAAACACTGCACTAAAACCAACCAACAAAATCAAGTGAGCTTCCTACCCATCAAGGACTGCTGTTATAATTTAATTCAGAGACATGTAGCATAATTCCAGAGAAATTATGGCATTTTTTGTGGGCAATCATTCTAGTGGTGCAGAGATGCATGTCCCTCAAATGCCAATAACTGTTATTTAGGTTTCACCTGAGCAACACCTCTGTGGGCTGGGACCATCCTTGGGAGCCACAATTGGTGACATCTCTTTCCAAGCAGAAGAACTCAGTGGCTATTTCATTGTCTCTCCAGAGACAAGAAGAAGGGGAAAAAAAGAAGTCTTACTGTGTGCCTTCCTCAGCAATTTATCTAAGAGGCCAAATGCCTCCAAGACAGAGATTAATATTTCAAATAAAGTCCCCTGATTATCCTCACAAAGCTTCCCAAATGGGCTGGAAGGAAAAAGATGCTCTGTGCTGATCTGGACCGCTGGATTCCCTCAAGGCAGATTGTCACACAGTGATGTAAGAAAACACTCCAGCTAACAACAGGCCCTCTTACTTTCTTATTTTCTTTGTGAGGCTTGGAAAATCCCAACCCCAGCCACTCCTGCTTTATTTTGGCACCTTTGCTATTGATCCCAGCTGAAGCCAGATACCACAGAGCTGCAGAAACATTAAAGAGAAATGCACCACACCTCATAAAAACTCGAACCCCAAATCTCACAGTTTGGGCAAGTACACAAGTCAGTTTTATTTCATCTGGAGGTTGATCCTAATTAGAACAAGCAGCTATGTAAAGAAAAATATATGCAGACCCCAAGTGTGCAGCTACTCAGGGAACACAGAGGTCATACTTCAATCACTCAAGCATCCTGATTTCAGGCTGAGATTGGAACACAATGCTGAAAATAAAAGCAGATACCTGGAGATCAGGCTCAGCAAAGGACAGAAGTTTTAGGAGCCCCCCAGGAAAGCCAGAACTCACATGCTTTGGATTCCCATCCTCCAGGTTCAGATCAGCCTCTGCATTTGATGCCAAACCAAAGCAGAATCCCAGCTTTCTGGGGTGAGGTCAAGCCTAGCTTATTATGCTGTAATGGTCATCAGCTGTAGAGCTGCTCTGGTGGAACTCAATCAATCGTACTCAGACCCAACGTTATTTGGATTACAGCAGGGGTAGTAAAGTGCATCAAAACAAAAGAAAAAGGCATCTGGGTGTGGAGTATGAATCTCCTCCCAGCCTGTTAAAGGGTACAACCAGCTCTTGATACAGCATGTGTCGCTGTTGTTCCCTTAAAGCCAGGGCTAAGGGCTCTACTCAGTGCTGAGAACACTGTGGTGTTCTGCATCAGCCCAAACTGGCAGAGCCCAGGATGCTGCAGGTCTTGATTCCCTGCTGAGCCACGTGCTCCCACATGCTGTACAAGGAAGGCTTCCAAACAGGAGGCTGCAGGTCTCAGGTGGCCACATCTCCCTTTTAGCATGGGGAGAATTCCTTCCATAAGAGGAATACACAACAGCTTCATGGATGGGAAGCACTCTGGATCCCCACCTAATATTCAACAAAACTGAGAAAGTGAGCAGGGTATTCCTGCACCAGCAGCTCACTGATATCTAAAATGCACAATGAATGCCAAAAGTTGGTTCCTGAATTCCCTCGGGCCAAGGCTTATTATACAGAAAACAAAGAGGTTTTTTGGGTTTGTTTTTTTTACTCTCAGACAAATAAAAGTCCTGCCTTTTGCCTGTGGGCTGTGCTGAGGAAAGGGCTGTGCCTTGCAAAGTGAACAAGCTGCCCTGAGGCTGACAGATGCAGGGAACAAGGCAGCTCAGGGTCATCCCGAGGGGGCTGGAGGACTCGGAACCCGGGTGAGGAAGCAACCTCACCTGAGGGGTAGCACCTTGTCCCCAGCAAAGATGGGACCAGCCAGGGCCAGACACAGCTACAGTCAGTGTGGGGGTCATCTTCAGTTGCACTGGGGTCTGTGTGCTTCGAAGAAGCCAGAAGGAGCCCTTTAAGTGTAGGAAATCTGCTTGCAGGATGAAGTTGACACCTTCACAAAGCTGGCACACAAGTCCAACTTCAAAGCCAGGAAAGCTGGAGGGAGGAGTTCTGGAGGGTGTCAGCCTTTCACAGGGGAAGGTCCTGTTACCTGCACATCTCTATGCTGCAGTCTCACATTCCATTTCCTCCAGCATCACATGGAATTTCACTGCAGGTGAGCAATGCTTTCAGAAAGATGGATGTGCAGAGAGGCTGGATAAACATCACAGCCCCTCTGGCTTACACAGTGCTGTCCCAGGGGCACGGATTAAAGTGGCTCACAGCCTTTACTCAGCCCTCACCCCCACGGGCAGCCAGAAGATGACAAACAGCAGGAAACTCAATGCCTTATAGTCATACAAGACAAGCAATGGCAACAAGCTCCATGCCCAGCTGCAGCTGGTCAGGAAGCGTGGCTACATGTTTTTTTCATTGCTGTTTCACTTCATAACAATCAAAACTTTGCAGAACAGTTTAAACAGGTTCTAAAGTTGGCAAAACCTCCCACGGGCAGCCTAAATATCACACTTCTGTCAAAACAAGGACTTGAGCCCTGTTCTCCTCAATCACTGGCAACTGCTGTACTGTTATGATTGCTATTCACAATTAAAGTTCATGAGGCTTACAGGCTATCCTTACTTTGCAGGTGAAAGCCAATAATTAGAAAACAGGGAGTTGTGTGAAGACCTCCAAAGGGGATGAAAACAAGAACCTCAGGAGAAGCATCCAACCCCCTTGTCTCCATCGACTCTCAGCCATTTTCTCCAAGACAAGCACTGTGCTACAGCCACCAAGTCCCAGCTGAGAAAGCAAGGTGGGAATCAGTGCTCTCCAGGGCTTGCACAGCTGCAGCAGGAGAACTGGAAGTTGCCACCCAAGGGCTGCAGCAGCAGGCACCATGCCCTGCTGATTCAAGTGGGTTACAGTCACTTCACACACTCTGCTCAGCAGAGTCCCGGCAGAGTTTGGTCACAGCCAAGCACCAGCCCTACTGATAGGGGCAGGCAACAGAGTCTGAATCCAAGAGCTGGGCTGTGGCAGTGCCCAGGGCCCCGTGCCATCAATAAGAGCCCTGTTAAGCCTCAGGCTGTACAAGTACAAGACAGACAGGTAGCTCCAAGCCCAGAAAAGAGATTATTTCAGTTTAAGATGAAGCAACAGGGGAACAAAGTAGGTAGAAAATGAAAGTGGGTAGCATGAAAGGAGCAGTCCTAGGATAGCAGTGAATAGGTTTAAATCTGAACTCTCACTAGTGTCAGAAATGCTGGTCCAACTACAGCCCTTGAAGAGCTCTAGGGCTTGTGCAGCCACTCACTCTGCAAAAATAAACTCGAACAAAACACCCACTCCCTCTTCCAGCTCTGAAGTAGCTGCTGGAGATGGACCAGACATGCAGAGGAATGAGACAGAGTGGAAAAGCTTATTTTTTTTGTTTTGGTCTTAAGATAAGACAAGAGAGGTGGACCTCCAGATATTTAATGGGTGACAAGTGTGTGCCTGAAGACAAATGGTGAAGACATTCTACTTAAATGTGGCAAACAGACAGTGAAAGCTGCAGCTCTGGCCAACAAGAGGAAACAGCAGCACACAGAACAGGGCAATAAGGCAAGCAGTTTATGATAGGACTGGAGAAAGCTGAGGCAATCAAAGTGACTACCAGCTTTTTGCAACAACATCTGGACACACATTTCCTGAATGCACCGGTGACTAGTGTGGAAATCCCTGGAAGATGCAAGAACTGGAGCAGAGATGGAGCCATGACATCTAATCTGGGGTGACATCTGCCTCTGGGCTAGAGCAGCGAGATTGTTTTTACCACTACTGGAAAGAAGATTGCTGTAGTCAGGAACAGAGCCTCTCAGGGAAAAAAAAAAAAAAAAGGCAGTAGTGTGAAGAGAAGGCAGAATTCAGTATTATTCAGAAAACTGAGGTGCAAACTGGACGTGATCTGTAGAACAAATAAAGAAAATGCCAGTCTGTGATCCTTGTGGGTCACACATAGTGACTAAGGAAGGAGGGACACACTTTGGGAGACAGGCCAAGTACCTTCTGTGTATCATTCTGATACTTCAGTTGTGGTAAGAGCCATTTGGCACAGACACCCTCCTGAACTGAAAGGATGCAGCTGCAAAAATGGAGACCACTTCCAATAACACAACCTGCAAGGTATGAAATCAAGAGAGAAGCAGGATGGGCGCAGGCAGAGGCATGGAATAACCAGATCAGATCAATTTGGGCTTAAAATGAAAGACACGTTAGAAAGTCAAAATGAAACGTGTCTGTTTATTGATAGATCTTTGAGACTGAGCTATATTTAAATCAAGAACACTTGAAAATGAAACATTCTGCAGAGATGTGGTTATTTGTACAGCTTTGGTTAACACCCTTCCTGGCAGTGAAATGTGCTTTAATGTGGTAAAGGCAGTGCAAAAAGAATGTTGCTGTCTTCTTCTCACCGTGCCTTACACGTTAATCTTTGCATTTTCCTTCCAAAAATCCTTGCATATTTTTGCCCCGTGTGTCTCTGTGCAGCCCCATCTCCACAATCAGAGACCCTAGAAGTTTACCCAAATACCAGAAGGTCTAAATCATCAGTTCCCAGCACTACATTACATCCCAACCACAAAACAGGGCATCCAGAACAGCCTGCAAAGCATGGAGCTCCCTCAGCATCACCCAGACCTGAAGAAAAGGATTCCCCTTCCCATTAAATCCCAAGTCTGTCATTGCAGAGGGTCAAGGCAGACTCCTCAGAGAGTCACAGGCTTCATGCTGTCACTCATATTAATGATGCAATGCTTTATTAATTGGAGTTTTCCTGAACAGCATGTGTAGTATCAGTGACACTCATAATTAAATAGGCAGGCAGCATTTTTTTTTTAAATGAGCTGAGAGTTAATTGAATTCTGGAGTCCCTGTGATCAGCTGTGAAATTTATACCTGCAATTTGTGCAGGCAGCAAGAACTAGAGCCTTTGGGGCCTTGTTATTCATCAAAAATAGGCTGATTTATTTGTGCCAAGTATCTCTGTAGGAGGCTCTTGGGCCCAATGTACAGTCACTTTCCTCCAATTAACCTCCCTGGCCTAGAGGGAAAAGAGAATTAGACATCTGTTAAAAGCACAAACCTAGTCTTGAGAAAGTAGGCACATTTCAGTGGAAGCCAGCTCTCAGCTGAGTTAACCTCTGGCCACCACGAGCTGAGGAGTTCCCAGCATGAAATATGTCAAAAGCAGCCAACACAAACTATGGAGTTAAAGCAACTCTCAGATGATAAGAAGTGGAAGGTACCTGGCACGAGTCAGCTGGACCACTCTGCTCCACAGGGAGCAGAACCCTCTGGATTAGGGGGAGCTCTGGTTGACAAGTGCTACCGTGTAGGACGGCAATTCCTGTCCTCCTGTTCCCTGTCTGTGCAAAATTCACTTCCCTGAAGACTGGATGCTTAGTAGCCACTTTTCATACCACCCTCCTTTCTCTTACTGCTCAGCATGGGTGATAAGTCTTTGTACAAGGACTGGAACTGGTTCACTTTTTTAGTTTCCTTAGGTTGGGGCTGAGCACAAAGCAGCTCACTGTGGTGAAAGCAGGCGTTTCTTACTAAAAAGTCTCCACACACTTTCAGAAAGTTTTCCAGCCACAGACCACTTTGTGTCAGAATCATAAGGACCAGCCAGAAGCTGAGAAGAGATCTTGAGGACTGAAGCTGTATCTCCATTCTGTACAAATCCTTTTGGGATCCCCTCTTAGGGCAAATCATTGCCTAAGAGCACCCATGAAATGGTACAGCAGAGCCAGGAACCAATAATGCTCCTTGCTCAATGGATTTTCCAGTCTAAAGTTAACTCTGCCAGCAATATGACAACATTGTTCTTCATCACTGAAGCACAGCACTGAAGCATTAGCTAATCCCTCTCAAGTGTGTGGGAAATAGTTTGGAGTTCTGCAGTTGGCTTTTATAAAACCGTCCATCAGAAATGGCTCCAAGGCACAGACAGATCTGCCATGTGGCCATTCTGGAGAGCCCAAAACGTGACTAGTTTTGCATGAGAGAAATACAGACCAGCATTTGTTTAATAATGTTTGCTTTCACAGAGAAAGTCTGAGATCAAAATGGCACCTGCTGCCCTCAAAAGTACACCAGAACAAGCACAGCCAAATTGTCCACCCTGCTCTTGTCCACGGCAGATTGCAGCACCAGGTTTTTATCTTCACCACACTCTTTCTCACTATGGGACTCATGACTTTTGGTTGAGATTTTTTTATCCCTTTTTTTCCATGCTGGATTTCCTTTAAAAGGCTGTAGTTTAGTTTGTATTTTATTTTGGTTGGCTTGGGTATAAAGTTAACTCTGTCCACCACCTGAGGAAGCCCATATCCATGTCTGCTGGAAATCACGGGAGGCCAACATGCCTCTCTTGATCAGTTCTTCTCCCCCACCCAGTATCACTGGTTGATTTGGACAGTCACTCACGGGTAAAACAAACTAAACCCAAACACACAAACCACAACACATACACCATATTGACAGCCTGATTAACTGTTAAAAAGCCTATCTTTCCTTATGACTAAAAGCAGCCATTTAAAATGAGCAGTCAAGACTTGTTAATGAACCTTGTAAAGATCTTCAGTGATACCCTATGACATCAACATCACAAGAATCTATGAAAAAACTGTTTATATAGAAACTGGTCTCACAGACAAACTATTTTATAAACAGAAATTCCTTTTTGTATTTCAACTCCTTTTTGTATTTGTTTATGAACCAGCTCAAAGTGCAACGCAACTCAACCTCCAAGCAGCTTAGGTGGTTGATAACAAAAAAAAAGGCAATGGCAGAAGCTGGTCCCAGACATCGGCCTGGGAACCTCTTTAGAAGGACATCTCAGTCCCACAAGACACTCCTCCCACTGCAGAAATGCTGTTGCCACACAGCAATTGTAGCCTGCTGGCATTAGATGGGATCTTCAGTAGATTGAGAACTGCTCCAATGACTCTGGACGTCTGCGGTTTCTCCCAGGAGCACTTCATCGTTGAGTCACGCTTTAGGGTATGCTGCTTTCAGCAGGGGTCTCAGCAGGTACCTTTGCTCATTAAAGCAGACAACAGCAGCCTGAGATTTCCTGCTGATCCACGAAATTTCCCTGGTAAACACACACCAGTCCTCAGAAGCACACAGCTTCACATCCAGCCGCTACCTATAGTGCCCAAGTTCAGCGAGCAGCAGAAATGCCACAGTGTATTACCAGGAAAAGACATAACTCAGGTATAACTGCAGAGCAAGACATGACAGGAAACTGCAGAGCAATACATGACAGGAGTCAAATGCTTAAAAGCATAAGTTACACAGGTCCACAGTGAGGTAAAGTAAAATCCCACAGGAAACAACCGGGCTGCTAACCAGGATGATGTAGTCAGTACTTACCAAACAGCTCCAGATACTTTCAGCATAGGCAAAGCTGTATCTTCCACTTCAGACATTTTAGCAGGGTTTGAATACTTCAAGGAACACGAGCTACTTGCAGCAGAGAACTGGGTACCAGATATCAGGCTCTGCCAGCCAAGGACAGGACCATGCCACCCCATGAATGACCCTCCCACCCTGAGCTAGTGTGGCTGGGACAGCAAGCATCACTGCTGGCACTTAGAGCTCTCCTGGATCTCTGCAGGAAACAAGCTGGAATGAGTCTGGAGCTGCCTTCCAGAAAGTCTCAGACAGTTCATGGACAGCAGGCTGAACTCACAGCTATGTTAGCGAGAGTGACTCAGAGAAATCAGGGTACAGATGCAAAAAGGGCAAAGTTTTCAAGCCATTCATGGCAGAGGATCACCTCAGAGATTTTCTGTGTTGGTTTTGTTGTTGGATTTTTTTTAAGTATATACATACACCTACCTGTAAACACACTTAAATGAAATCAGAACATGTACCTTGAAGTTATTTATGCAATCTCTATAGGTTTAGTCATCACAGACAAAAACATTGCATCCATCTGTCATGCTGGATCAGATAACCAATCCCTCAAACCTAATAACTACTTCTGGAAAGCAGGCAAAAAAACCACTCTTGCTTAAGTCTACCTCTTAAAGACAGAGACTTTGTCTCACTGTGGGCACACAGGAACCACCAAGATCCAAAAGGACTACAGGGCATCAAAGGTTTGTTTCAGGTCTCTTGAAAAAAACTCAATCACCACGAAATATACAAGGATAAAACACCAAGAGGCTCTCCTGGCGAGCCATCCAAAAGTTAGCCACCAAGAACTGACCCTAAAAATAGGTCATCTCCAGTACAGCTCTTGTTCATCCACCATCATCCCAGCTAACGCAGCACCACACTGCAAAACCTCCAGCACGCCCTAAGGCACTGGGAGCAAACAGCCCAGACCCCACGTACCTCATGGTGGGGCTCTGCAGGCTTCATCCCAGCGGGGATCACACAGTAGGCTCTGATGACCTTCATCCCAATGGGGATCACACAGAGGGCTCCAATGACCATCCCAGCAGAGGTCACACAACGGGCCTTGCAGACCTTCATCCCAACAGGGATCATGCAGAGGACTCTGCAGACCTTCATGCCAACAGGGATCACACAGCGGGCTCTGCAGACCTTCACCCCAACAGGGATCACGCAGCGGGTTCTGATGACCTTCATCCCAATGGGGATCACGCAGTGGGCTCTGCAGACCTGCAGCCCAAAGAACTCACAGTGGGCCTGTGCAGGTGTCATCACAACAGAACCCGCACAGGACAGGTTCTGCATGTCTCCATCACAATGGAAGCCTGTCTCTAGGGTTATTCACGGCTCCTTCCACATCATGCAAGTCCCGCAGGGCAGGGCTCTGTACCTCTTCTTCCCACGCCGGCTGGGCATGGCAGCGGGCGGCTGTGGGAGCTCCGGGGCCGCCGCACTTCAGCCACCGCTGCCCTGCAAAGCCACGCGAACCCCCGATCTGTTCTTTATTGGGAACACACGGCCTGCCAGGGAGCTCCGACCCAGCTGCCCGACGCCGGCCACAGGTGCCTTGGCTTTGCCACCCTCCCAGGGTGCGATGCCGAGTGAGGAGCGAGCCCAGAGGGCGACAAGAGCTCCATAGCCGGCCCGGGGCTCCGGGGCAGCCCCACAGCGGGTCCCGCACAGCCAGCGGCTCGGAGCGGCCCCGGAGGGCGGCAGGAGCTCCATAGCCGGCCCGGGGCTCTGGGGCAGCCCCGCAGCGGGTCCCGCACAGCCAGCGGCCCGGGGCGGCCACCAGAGGGGGACAGAGCACCGCACTGGGCCGGGCCGGGCCGGGCCGCGCTCCCCAGGCCCGCCGCGGGTGCTCCCGGCCCGGCCCCTCGCCCTCCATCCGGGCTGGCCCCTCCGCCGTGCCCGGGCGGGGCAGGGGGCACACAGCAGCCTCTGAAGGGCTGGAGGAGGTTTCCCTGCTCCCCGCGCTCCCCCCGTGTCTGGGGTGTTGCTGTAGGGTCTGTTGGGTGCTGCCCGCCGGTTCGGGGTCCCCCCGGAACGCACGGCTGACCCCAGCATCGCCGTCTGATCAAACACCGCAAATACTGTTGTTTATTTAAAAAATATTAGAGCAGCTCTTTGCCATAAGTGACAAGTCATTATTTAATTCCTTTGGTACTCGCGGAAATAACATCAATCAACATGAATGCATCTGCTAGCTAAATATGAATGTAATCATCCATTAAAATGTTAACATTTATGAAAACTGTTTATTAAAATAAAGTTATAAGAATCTCATTGTGATTTGATAATCAGCTAATGTCCCCTTAAGGCAGAATTTGAACATTTGATGTTTGGAACTAGATAACATTTTAAATGCCCCATCAGTTTATAACTCCAGTTATTCTGAAACATGATTAAGCCTTTGTGTTGCAGTCCTGGACACAGATGTCCTTGTTTTATCCTTGTGCCCTGTGCAAAATGGGCCTTCCCCCAGCCTAAGAAGCCCAAAATAAGGTAAAGAACCGAAGAGGTAAATGTATGGAGATAAACTGAAAATGAGGTGGTTTACCCTACCAGATCTAGTGGGATTTGTGTGACAACAAGAAGTGCTGAGTTAGGAGAGCCCTTTCCCTTTGGCACGGTGATACTGGGAGAGGGTGACAGAGGAGCATCCTTGGCACGAATGGGCTGTGCCCAGTGAGACACCAGTGGGACCAAGGAGCCATCCACATTCCCAAATGTGCCTGCAGCTGTGGCCCTACAGACCGTGGTCTGTCCTTGCCCTTGTGTACCCCCCAGCTGGCATCTTGGGCATGCACGTTGGCATCCTGCACCTCAAACCCAGCCCCTTTTCCAGGAAGGGAGATGTAATAAATGTAATGAGGTAGCATTTTGCTGTAAGACAGCTGACAGCCGTCGGCAGGTTTCATTTTGAGTCACGCTTTCTATTAAGCACACATCAGGTCTGCTTCCCTGTGCA
>VZUA01085167.1:0-22591 GCA_013401035.1 Horornis vulcanius
ATTCTTGCACCGATCCAGTTAACTTTCAGTCAGTCAGTCAGTTCAGTCAGTCAGTTCAGTCAGTCCAGGTAGACTTCTTATATGGAAACCAGATATTTTCAACAACAAGATTTTTAACAACACAGTATTTAAAGAATCGCAGAATTATATAAATACAGATCTAACTTAGATGTACATAACCCATACAGGAAAAGGTAAAGGAAAATTGTCTATCTCACTTCTCTCTGAAGGTGCTCTTTTTCATGTTTCTTTCTCCTTCGTGGAGAAAATATGCCTGCTCTACGTTTGTGCAAACCTCTTCAACAATTTTTCTGAGTAAATTTATTTCTGCCCCTTTACTCATAAAGATTTTGTTCTCTTCTCTAACATGCCTCCTTGTCCTGTGGCTCTATGAGAGGAAGCTGAAACCAGCCCCCTGAAATACAAGTACAAGTCAACTTATGGATAAATTTAATGAATAAATTAATAAATGCCTTAAATTTTGAACACAACTGAAACACTAATCAGTCCTTAGCTTCCAAACAGGCTGATTTCTCAACAGTTAACATACATACCCTGTCCCAACATTTTTATAATGAACCTTTAAATAATTTTTTTTATTGGAATTTGAGTATTATTCCTGCAAATTCTCCCACATTAGCCACATGGCTGATGAAGTTCTCTTGGTTCATTTAGTATGAACAATGGGATGCCAGTCATCAGAGGAGGATGCAGGGGCACGAGGGCATCAATAACTCAAAACGAGAATAGAAAGACTGTGGTGAACTTCATGGGCACAGGTCCATCTCTTTCTGCTAGAGACATGAGCACCACAAAGTTGCTCCATTCCCAAAATTAGAAGCAAAGTCTGACATCTGAACAGTGTTAGTTTTCAGATAACTATCTTGGCCGCAAAAGGAGCAGTCTGTGCTCACATACACTTCTCCTGGAACTTTTTGATAATATATTTCATAAGCGTGGAGTTCAAAAAGTACAAAATAGAAAACAAACAAACAAAAAAAAAAAGTGTGAAAAAAAGCAATGGATTTAACCTTAGTTTTTCATTTAACTTCACTGCAAGTGGCTGCATTATCTTCATAATCACTGAAAGTGAAATCTGTAATACATGTGTAGAATAATTTAAAGTTTGAAGCAAACAAAATAAAGGTAGAACTCACTGTTCATAACAACACAGTCTTCAAGTCATAATAGACTACACTGGAAGACTCTTGCTGATGCCAGTCTGAATAGTCCAGCAGAACACAAGACAGACTGAATACAATAGAAATGTTGAGATTCGATTTGTAATATGTAATTATTACATATTTTACTGTATTGTAAGTTTAAATTATCCACATCAGAGGTTTTAGTATTTCAAGTCTGTGTAATAGAATAGAATTTTTTACTCCCATTCTGACAGGAAAGGAGGAAGATAATGACTACGTACTGCAGAAGAAGAATAAAGAAAAGTACAGCTCTGTGACTGACCAATTTCAATATATTTACAAGTAGTTCAACATTTTAAACAAGAAATCTTTTTATAATATTAAGTGGAAATGGAATTGAAAAATCACTACAACTAGGTAAAAAAACTAAAACTGGGGGAAAGCTATGTGCTAGCACATTGAGGTGCTCACACAGGACAGTGCCTGCAACAGGGAAGAACACTCTGAACCCACATCAGGGTGCACCTCCCAGATATCAGCAGGGCTGATATTAATGGAAGGCAAACATTAACAGATCAAAATTTTAAAAGGATTTTGTTTCAATGGGAGCCCTTTGGAGCTGCACTTTGGGAGGTGTCTGTGGTCCAGAACCATAGGCATGACCTGCAAACCTCCTCCCCATAACCACTGAGAAAACAGGGAAAGCCCATTCCTAATTAACTCTGTCCAAGTTTAAGAATTATATGTATATTATGGAAGTAGAGGCATTGTAGTGACCATCTCAGGGTAGGTTATGCTGCAGCACACAATGTGGCTGTGGTATAGGGGTACATACCCTGATTCTCAACACAAAGCAGAGAAGAGAGAGCCATATTGCCATTTGTGCTAGGACCAACAGCAGCTACACTGCAGCCTTACAGGTGTGCCCAGCCCATCTGTACTCCTGCTGTTTTGAGTAAAGCTCCTTCAGTAGCATGAGCAGTTCAAGCCCAGTGGGTTCTCTGGTGAGTTTTTCGTCCTTGAGGGTTTTGGAGATCTGACTGGACAAAGCTTTGAGCAATCAGGTCAGACCTCAGAGATGTCCCTGCTCTGAGCAGGAGGCTGGACTAAAGACTTTTCAAGGTCCCTTCTAGCCTGAATGTTTTTAGTAATGTACCTAGCTTATACTGCTTTAGCTGATCCTATCATCAGTGCTCTGGTGGAGATGATGACGTGGTCAAGTTCTGGCTTGTTCCTCTCTACTACAGTCAAATTTCTAATCCCAATACAGGCTAGGAGCTCTGAAATGTAGTAACTATGGCAAACATGAGCAAAGGCCCACTCTTCTTCTTTTTTTGTTTTTTTAAAGTAAGCACCTGGTAACACAGCCTAACTGTGGAGCATATGTAATATGGGTTTAATGCCTGTCTTCTCAGAGTCAAATCTTGATTAAGCAAGAAAGCTAAGCCAAAAAAACCAAAAAAACAAGGATGAAAAGACCAGCTTGACCAGCTTGCTCAGTCTTTTTCTTGACCAAGGGGGAAATTTTCTGAAGAATTAATAGGATTTAGATACTTAAATATCCTTGAGCCACAGTCTGGAAGAATGTTTTTCTTTTTCAATATGGATTCAGGTTTCCTGCACCTTACTACTAACACTAGATATGGTTCCAAATCCCAGTTTCAACTAGGAATAAAACTTCCCAGTAGTTTTCAATACCACTTGTTGGGCTGCAGCTATCTTCGATGATAGCTGCAGGAAAAAATTAGGATCATCTTTTTTGGGAAAATGAGAGCTATGGTGATAGAAACTACCACAAAATACCACAGATCTGCCAATTGATGAGGACCAACAAAAGAATTTTCTATTGAAAATGGACAGTGAACATGCAGAAGGCTGGATCCAGTCTCTAGAAGCCTGTGAAGTATCTGAAAGCTGTACTTGGTTTGACCAGAATTTAGTTCTTTTTCTTCACAGTAATTCATATGGTGGTGCTATGTTTAGATTTGTGATTAAAACAGTGTTAATACACTGTTATTGCTGATGAGGGCTTGCACAACGTTAGGGCCTTTTCTGCCTCTCACCCCACCCCAAAGGAGTTGGAGTGGACACAGCAAAAACAGCTGACCCCAAGTGACCAGAGGGATATCCCACACCATATGGTGCCATGTTCGGCATATAAAGCTGGGGTAAGAAAGAGAAAGGGGCAGGGAAACATTCAGAGAGATGGTCTTTGTCTTCTGAAGTCACCATTAGGGGCTGTGCAGCCTGGCTTTCCTGGAGATGTCTGAACACCTGTCTGCTCACAGGAAGTGGTGGATTAATTCCTTTGTTCTGCTTTGCCGGTGTGTGTGGATTTTGCTTTGCCTGTTAAACCGTCTCTATCTCAGCCCACGAGTTTCTCACTTTTACCCCTCTGGTTCTCTCCCCAGTCCCAGCGAGGGACAGTGAGTGAGCGGCTGCCTGGGCTGGGCTGCTGGATGGGGTTCAACCACAGGAACGCAGACAGAGAGCAATGAAGAGCATGCCCAAGCAACAGGAAGAGGTCCTGAGAGAAGGAATTATTGGGGAGGATTTTGTCTAAACCCCTCCTTTTCCCTGCGTTGCCAGAGCACGGAGGCGAGGGTGCGGCGCTGCCAGCAGGAGGAGCGCGCCCACCGCGGATGCGGACCCGCGGCTCCTCCAGGGAAAACCCACCCGTGCAAGTCCCTCCGCACGGGGCAGGCTGCCCTCTCTTTTCAAGGAGGGATAAAAATATGCATATGGGAAACCCCAGTGACGAAAGCAGAGCGCGTTGTTTCCTCATCCCAGCTTGCTAAAGCCTCCCGGATGCAGCACAGCAGGTGGGATTTTGCCAGACGTGCAAGAAGATAGTATGGGAAGGGGTCTCCCTGGACTTCGGAGATTCTTAGTGCCCTCTGCATCTAATTTGATCTAATACAGTACAGCACATGACGCTGCTTTGCTGCTCCTGACTGATGTGATTCCTCCAAGTCCTACTGCCCTCAGGTCGAGCAGAAAAAACCCTTACTAACAGCAGCTTGTTCTCCGTCCCTTGGCGACTCATATTGAGTTCCCAAGATGCTTCTCTGTTCTACCTGTACTCTATGAGCTCTCCTTAGTTTACATCTTCTTCATGGGCTTCTTCTCTTCCCACCACTGCTCCTGTGTGTCACTGCTCTCTATCCTTGTGTGGTGAAACAAAGTAATTCCTGCACTGGTTGGTGAACAGCCGCGCTTGGAGTCACCTCTTCACTGCAGGAATCCACAGAGCCAGGTGAGTTGCACTTCAGAGGATGCAGGTATCAGGTAACCAAGAGCATTATCCAGGAGCTCTAGGGAGTTCATCCAGGCTCAGTGCTCCCAAGCATCAGAATAAAACACACATTTCATTGTCTACTTCATGCATTCTACTTCTACAAATGGCATGACACTGTGATAAATACAAATGAAAGAAAAGGGGTTAGAAGACCTCCAGCTTCCCCAGCCTGTATCCCTAAATCATGGCTTTTGTTAGGATTGTGCTTGTTCCAAAGATAATACAATATATATGACAAGTTTCTCTAGGCCAGGTTTTCTTTTTCTACAAATTTGTCCACATTGAAAATTCATTATATAGGATTATTCACCAAACCACAAAATCTCCTCATGATGCAATGTCCCATATAGTGAACAAAGATAAATTAGACTTTGCTGAAATGTTTTGCAAACCTTATCAGTCCATCATGTTTCAAAATCTTGTCAATTGCACGAGAATTCAGAGGCACTCAGCTTTTGCAAAAATTCTCCTTTTTTGTTTTTCTGATGAGTACAGGACTGAACTGCACCATTGCACTTCTGGATCCTGTTTACTGCTTTACCACAGTTTAAAGCAGTGGCATGACTAATTTACAATATGTACCATTTTGTGCTGAAGTGCTATGATATTGACTGTTTACATTTCAGAATTGTCTCTCATCCAGTATGTTTTTTTCCTAGCCCTGAAGACAGGTTGTGTATTCTTCTGGGGTCTCACACAATGGAAGTACAGCATTTGCTTTTTGTACTTAAAGCTTGTAAACCCAAAGTAAATATTTCATTCAAAGCAGTTTGCTTCCTATACCACAACTTACAAAGTAACAGCTTGCCCTGTCTATCACTACTTCAAAGGCAAATGCTCCTAAATAACTTACTTTGAGGCATTTCCAAAGCTTGGCAAGGAAGGCAAAGTCACAGTATTGTCAGTCATTGTATTCCAGGTATGTTTTAATACCCCAAATTTGGCAGAGGAGAGGAAAATACTTATCTGCACAACAGTATAATCAGCTACAGCAAATGGCTGGATTTAGTCCCTCCAATATTTCCTTTTTGCAGTTTTTCACCTGTATATGTACACTTCCAGGAGACACTAACTCACAAAACAGGGGCTGAAGAAGAGAACTGTCACATAGGAGGGGTTTTATTTTTCATTTGACACAACTTTTCATTTACTTCTCAGCTTAATGTGGACAGTCCTGTTGATTTCATATCCATTCAACTAGATCAATTTAAAATATTTTTCTGTGAGCAACTGTAGAACACATCCAAACAATGCCCTACAATTACTGCTCCAGGACAGCATCTAAGCAGCCAGCTGTGTTTGGTTCAGACTGGGGGCTTTCATGGAGAGATGAAAAAGAGGCAGGTTCAGAAAGAGATATGATAAAGGTTGCCTGGAGAACAGTCCTTGCGAAGGCATTGAGCTGGATAAAACATTTTGTCCAGGACCACATCAGCCAGCACAAAATGCATAGACTTTGTGCATTCAGGAGCCAGCAATCAAAGGGAGAAAGAGTTTGAGGGAAGTGACAGACCCTGAGCCCTGAGCAGGAGGGACAATGCACCGAAGAGACAAGAAGGTGCAAGTCTGTGACAAGTTCATAGAGTGGGGTTTATAAGCTTAGTTTTGCTCTAGTCACTTTTGTTCAAATTGTAGATGGTTTCTGTAAGTCAGTGGATCTCCCTCAATCATTATGCCTCAACTTTTTATATTTTTTTTTCCTTCACATCTCCATGGCATTACTTCACTCTGAATAGGAGGACGTAAGTCCAGCAACAACATTCCAAAATTGTTAGGCAGCTGCTCTTAAGACAGAACTTGACAACCAAAAAAGCGTTACTGGCTTCAGAAAAGAGATTTTAGCAAAACTGCAAACATCCACATAACCTTATGGCTATCCACAGGCACAGCCTCCAGCAGCTAGCAGACTTCAGCTGTGCTGGGCAGCAGCCACTCCCACACAGGCACCCACATCCCAGTGCCCCATAAAATCATAGAGAGGCTTAGGTTAGAAGGGATCCTCGGGATCATCTAGTTCCAAGCCCTTGCTATAGGCAGGGACACTTTCTGCTAGACCAGGATGCTCAGAGCCCCATTCAACCAGGCCTTGAACACTTACAGGGATGGGGCATCCACAGCTTCTCTGGGCAACCTGCTCCAGTGTCTCATAGAGGTGTCTGATGTTGCCCTGCTCTACCGTGTTTTCTGTTGTTTCAAGACTGACAAGTAATTACTTGATTCATTACAAGTCTTTACACAGTTTTTATTTCACTTTCCTAAGGTACCTGCAAAAGCCACAAAATCTGGTGAAAATGGCCAGCTCCTCTGCTTTGCATACTCCCTCCAAATCTGAACAATTTCTGAACCACCTGATGGAGGTTCCTCCTCATGTCAAAACCATGTTTGACAAAGGGAATGAGTTCTTTAATTTTCCATAAATCAACACTCATTAGACCCAAAAAACACTATAAATTATTATCCTTAAATCAAGATTTAAAAAGATTCTACCTTATTAAGGCTGATCACAGGGCACTTCCAAATGCTGCAAGACACAGTCAAGACATGACACAGAACAGTCTTACAGGACCATGTTTTTGCCTAGGAACCAAGTAATAGCTCATTGAGTAGTTTAATATATTACAATGGGCACAGTCATTGCCTGCACAATGCATGAATGCAGAGAATAAACTGCATTTCTGCTTTCTAATCTTACTGGAAAAGCTTCCCTGTAGACAGAGATCCAGATCTCCCCTGTGGCGATCTTGCCTGAACACAGACAGCGAGTTTGCGGTCAATGACGATGTGTGACAGAGGGAAGGGCTAACCCTGGAAGCTGAAGGGAAGCTGTGAGGAATCACACTAACAAAAAATGCTTCTTCATGGCAGTCTGCTGACTTTGTTTGCAAAGCTATGAAGAGGATTTTCTGGAAAGCCATGGGTTCAGTTGGAAGTGAAACAGAAAAAAGGCACAAGGGATTCTAATGTGGCTGAGAACAAACTAAGTGTTCAGTGCAGCCAAGATCGGTAGCTTAAAGTTTAGGGGTAGAAGCTTTTCCAACTGCTCAGGACCTGCATCTCACCCTTCTTTCCCCATAATGTGGGCTGATGGTCAGTGAGGTCATGTGGTGTTCCACATGGCATCATAGTTGTCAGCACATGGACATAGGCATAATATAGAAGAGAACACTAGCAGAAAAGAGCAGAACGAGGAGCTCATGTTCTGTGGACAAAAACCCTCCAAAATTTCCACCAGATCTGGGACAATGACTGTGGGTTACACAGCGTTTTCAGTTCTGCTTCCCCATCAAAGAAAGCCTGTCACTCTAAACTCTTCCAATAGCCAGAGTTTTCAGTAATGCCAAGGAACAACTTGTCTGCCACTCCCCACTCAAATATTCACACTCTGTTCTTCACAGTGTGCACAGCATACAGGACATGCTGCCTTGCTGAAGGAGCACATCAGTACTTCCCCTATCAGGATCATGAGACAAGGGCATTTTCACTGTGGTTTTCTCACATCACAAGTCAGCCCCACATCACAGCTCCATTTCCTTTTTCATGTCCCCCCCATAGCGCACCTTTGCATAAAGCTGCCTATTTTACCTGCATGCAAACCTACTTCTACTGTGCTTTTGGTTTGGAGGGCAGCTCAAAGCATGACACTTGTTTCCACAGGGTGGTTTGAACTAGCCTTTAAAAGCCTCTGCCGAGAAGAATCCTCCTGGCACACAGCCATCTAAGGCTGTGCACATGGATCCAGCCTTAGAGACGTGTATAATGATTAAGGTAGAAATTACTTTTCCTCCTGTCATACACCAGTGCCTTTCCACTTACACAGATGCATCTGAGCTCTTTATCTACAGACTTGCAGAGCACAGAACTCTTCATGTTAAGTATTTCATGGTGGATGTTGATAAAATCTGATTCTCTTAATGAGCAGGAAGTTGTTCAGAATAGCCAGAGAATTATATGCTTATTATTTTAATGGAGTACTTCCCTACTAGTGGGAAATACATTGAAACACACTGAAATGTTATATAATTTCTTGCATTGAAGTGTTATTTCACTCCTTAGTAGAACCCAGTTCATCTGAATTGTTTTAAAGTCACATCTAAACAGATTCCAAAATACCAGCACCCTAAATGGGAAGAGGGAGATGGGGAGCAGAAAGAAGCTCCCATAATCCAAGGAGACCTGCTACATCACTTAGTCACACAAGTCTATGAATGGGATTCACCTGAGCACACTGGGGGAACTGATGGAAGTCCTCACTGAGACACTGTCCATCATTTCACAGTCACAGATGGGTCAAGATTTAGAAGTACCACCAGCGGGCCATCTAGTCCAACATCCCTGCTGTGGGTGTTGTTTACCAAGACTTCAGTAAAGCTTTTGGAACTGTTTCCTGCAGCGTTTTCCTGGAGAAACTGGCTCTCATGGCACAGATGGGTGCACTGCTCAAGGGGTAATAAACTGGCTGGATGGCCAGGCCCAGAGAATGATGGTGAATGGAGTTACATCCAGCTGCTAGATGGCGGTGTTCCCCAGGGCTCAGCACTGGGGCAAGATGTGTTTAATATTTTCAGCAATCTGGATGAGAGGATCAAGTGCACCCTCAGTTAGTTTGCAACCAATACCTGGTTGAGCAGGATATTGATCTGCTGGAGGGTAGGAAGGCTCAGCAGAGAGATCTGGGCGGGTTGGTTTGATGGATCAAGGTCTAGAGTATGAGGTTCACCAGGCCAAGTGTCAGGTCCTGCCTTTGGGTCACAGCAACCCCAGGCAGCAGGGCAGAGAGGCTGGAAAGCTGCCTAGAAGAAAAGGACTGGGAAGGGCTGGTCAACAGCAGCCAAACATGAGCAAGCATGCCCAGGTGGCCAAGAATGCCAAAGGCATCCTGGCCTGTGTCAGCAATAGTGTGGCCAGCAGGGCCAGGGCAGGGATTGTCCTCCTGTACTCAGCACTGGTGAGGCCACACCTCAAATCCTGTGTTCAGTTCTGGGCCCTCACTACAAGACATTGAGGTGCTGGAATCTGTCCAGAGAAGGGCAACAGAGCTGGGGAAGGGTCTGGAGAATGAATCATAGGAGTGGCTGAGGGAGCTGGAACTGTTTAGCCTGGTAAATAAGGCTCAGTGGGGACCTGACAAGTAAAGATGAGACAGACAGCGGAACATGCAGCCAGATCTAGATGCAGTGGCAGAAATCCTGCTGAAAATCTGGTGGTCATGGCAGGGCAGGGACGCTTTCTTGAATCTGCATTTTCAAATGCTTATCTTCAAGCACAGGGAAGTTACCATGTTCCCTCAATGCACGACTCTTTGCCCTTCCCAGCACTGTTAATAGTCCTATATCATAAATTCCCAGTAGTGATGAAATTGAGTGCAGTGGATGGAGCATGCATTGCATCAGCCCAGTGTTTTCTCAATTCAGTCTCAGAATGGAGATTTCATGTATTAGATCTTGCAGCAGATTTTTCTCAGTTCCTGTGAAATTCTGTCTGTTGTAGAGCAAGACCAGAGATTTAAATGATTTAGTGGTCACAGACAAATTCCTTGCTTAGTTCTGCCTGATAATAAACCTGACCCTGTGTTACCTCAACACTGCATTATGCTGACAGAGCCCTCGTGATGCTGAATGTACAGATGCTATAGTAAGTCACGTGTGCCATGGGGAAGTGCTAAAAACCCCACACAAATCCCGTGGGCATAGCTCAGTCAAATGTTACATGAACATTTTCTACTGTGACTGTCTACCTCTGTACTACAGGACAAAAGGTATTTAATAGACTACTTCCTGGAACTTGAAAAGCTGCTACAAAATATACAAAAAGCTAAGTCCATTTGTTTATAAAAGCATACAAAAGTAGAAATATTAACAAATTCAGGGAAAATAAGTAGTTTCTAACACAGAAGAAGCTAACACAGTCCTCTGCTGGAAAAATACTGCAAAAACATGCTATTTCTGTATTGTTTGTCTCTTGTCTACTGCAAACATACGGCTATCATAGGCTGCTTGACTGACAAGAGATAGCTAGCAATGCACTAAGAAAAAAATAAATTGTTCAGGGAATCTCACCAGGCCTACATATGACAGAAGAATGGACATTAGGAAAAGGTTTGTCCTGGTTTCAAATGGGACAGAGTTCATTTTCTTCTTACGAGTTGGTACAGGGTTAAGTTTTGGATTCAGCAAAATGTGCTTCCTTGCCCAGGCTGGTCAGACTGCAATGTTATTGGAAAGCCAGCAGATATGCCTGCAGGTGTGCACACCCACACAAACGGGACATGGGACAGATTCAAGACAGTGGATGGGGAAAAGATCACCACAGAAGTGAGCTCTGCCCTGCGTAAAGGAGAGCCTGTGCATGTTCAACAGAGAAAGGGAATGAGATCAGTGAGAATGTGTGGGAACTAATGGGAGAACCTGAGCAAATTTTGGACTGCAAAGACCTGCACTAAGTAATTGGTACCACAGTTGTAACTATTCATAGTAACTTGCAGAACTGTAGCTCTCATTTCTAAATCACAAGACTTAGATTTAGGCCTGGACAGTGGCTTTAAGGCAGCCACTCAAATTATTGGAGTGCTCAGGATGTTAATTTAGTTCCATCTTCAGGCTCAGCTCCCCTTCCAAGACATTCTCTAACTATGTATTAAAGAGAAAGCTCAAGTGCTGAGCAAACAAGGTAAAATATGGCAAGCCTTCATCCCTTTTCCAGATTATGAACCATGTCTTGCAGAGCAAATTCATCTCAAATTTCATCTCAGCATTTCTCCAAAGTCTGAACTCCCCTTTTCTGGGACCCTTCAGCATCAGCACTGTGGGACTTAGGGAGAATCTACAGATACACACACACACACATTAACCCACACCACCCTTGACTACTGTAGGTCTCTCACTCCCATAATCAAGGGTTACACGCCCCTTCTTTTCTCACGACTATCACAGTGAGTGAAGGTGTCCACTGAAAGTGGGTAAGAGTTCTGCACCTGAATTTCTGAGCCTGGTAGGTGTAGCAGGTCCAACAGGATGTAACTGAGACCTCCCTTGAACAAGCAGGACACAGCTGAGTGTCAGACAAAATGGTAGTGCCTTAAGGAACACCCATTTTAGAGCACAGCAATGAGGGAAAAGTGCAAAATAAAGTACTGTGAACACCTGGGTTGGAGGAGGGAAACAAGGTGCCACAGGTACTGGAGAAGGCTGCCCTGAGCCTGTGGAGAACACCACAGTGAAGCAGGATTTCCCCCACAGCCCAAGGAGGTCTCCACGCTGCAGCAGATGCTCTGAGGGAATCTGCAGTCCACAGTGAGCCTTCAGTGGGACAGGCTCACTGTAGCCCAGGATAAACCCACTTTGGAGCATAGTTATCCTTGAAGAACTGCCAGCTGAAGAGACGGTCAACACTGGAGCAGGGAAAAGCATGAAGGGGGAGCAGGAAAGAGGAATTGTTATAGACAGACCAAAACCCCCATTCCCACTTTCCTGCACTGCTTGGTGGGGGGAGAGGGGAAGACAGGGGCATCAGAAATGGAAGAGTCAAGTTCAGCCTAAGAAGTGGGGTAAGGGCAAGGTGGCTTAGTTTTTCTGTTTGTTAATGATAAGAAATCAGTGGGTTTTTTATCTCAATGCACAAGCTTTTCCATCTTATTCCTTCCCCCATCTTCTACTAAGGGAGAGGAGTAAGAGAGCAGTTGAGTGAGGGTCTGGCAGCCAGCCATGGTCAACCCACAATAAAAAAACATTCAAAAAGGAAAATCCTTGAAACACTTCAGATGAAAGGAAATGACCATTTCAAATTGTGTAAAATACCCATCTTTACAGTGATGAACCCAGACAAAAGTTGGAAAGTGAGACTTCTGAGAATAATTATAAACTACTACAATTAAAGTCCTCTGTTCTAAGTAGATCTCCTTGCTGAACTAAGCTGGAATAAATGTATCATTTCACACACCCAAGATGTTACTAATCCCTTCAAAAGCCTTGTCCAAAGACTGAAACCATTTTTTCAAACAAGCGGCTCCCTGCACTTTCCTTAACCCATCCCACCATCTGGCATAAAGCTATACTGACAATTCTGCTACCATAAAAATCACCCCTCTCCCCTATTTCAGGCAGCACCCCTATTTCAGACAACCACAAAAATTCCCATATGCTCAAACATCACTAATTTCTGTCTATTCAGATAAATCATGCATATTTTACTCAACTGATGCAGTTTCTAGTGTTTCTTGTTTTCTTTCCTTTCACTATTTTCTGTCTTTTATCTCCTCCTTTTCTTACATTACCTGAGCAGGTCAGATTGCCAAAGAAAGTGAACATTTCTCAGTGTAAGACAATTAAGGTCTTCCTTCTCATCTCTCCCAACAACCCTTTCTTTGTTTGTTTGGTTTTTTTTCCAGGCATCAATTTACTATTATAAAAGATCACAAAAAAGCTCTTTCAAGACAGTATAGCAGCTACTAAATTGGAGAGGTGGTTATTTATATGAAAGGCAAAAAAATTAAAGCAATTTCCCTTCTTTATCTCATAGCCCACAGATGAAATGTAAGACTTCATATGGTAGGGGAAAAATTCATGGTTTAATTACAATGTAGCATAAACACTTTAGTAGTGGATACCAGGATATTATTGTGACATCTAAACTAGAGTTCTTCACAGACACTGTAAACAGATACTCTAAATTCCCTAAATGATTTGCATTAAAAAGTTTTATACAAAAGCAGTCAGTTATTCAATTTTTAGGATGTCATGACATGGTGAGACAAACACACATACATCAGTAAGTACAGAGAAATGTTATGCTACATTTTGGACAGTTCAGAACTGAAAGTGCTTCACATCTATAGGATAAGAAATGGCTTCATCTCCTCATCCCTAAATGATGAGAGCAAACAAACAACCCTTTAATAGGTTAAATAAACAGTGCCCCATTTATCCATGCTTGTTTAAAGTTTCCAACAATTCAGAAGGTCCATGGTGACATTTACAATCTATATACACTGTAACGAATTGTCAATGAAAACAAATTCAGGTACTTCTTGGTTCCCAAAAGTCAGAAGCTGCTCTCTGCACTAGAGACAAAAGCTACTTACAACATTAGGTCAGTTTTGTTTTGCCTCTTTTTTTTTTTATGCCCACTCTGGAACAGACCATTCATTTCCCAACAAAATGATCTCATGTTGAAGNGTTTTTGTGTAAAAATTAGTCCTCCCAATCCACCTTTAATTAAATAAGTCCCTAGTCCTGGTCATATTTAACAACTGCTTCCTCCCGGTGTTTAAGGCATGTTCATTAGATGTCAATATAGGGGTACTGTCAGAAATTATAATAACACAGGTACTAAGAGTCAGCAGATTTACATAGCAACACCACTCTTTACAATATCATGTAAAACAAATTATTATGATGGAAATTGTTCCTGAGTTAAAATTTGCTAAACACTGCTAATGTTAATGTTTTCCTTTTATACTTCTTCCTCTGGAATGTCCTTTCACATATGCTCAATTGAAAATTAAAAATCACTCTGAAAATACCCTGGATGTCAGAAAGTGAAAATGTTAGCAAAATTCTAATTATATTGGCTTTCCAATAAAGTCTAAATGTGGCCATAATAGTATGAATTTTCAGGGGTTAGTATCACTTAGTTTTTAGCAAGGATATTTTCTAAATATGAAGATAAATATAATGTCAGTCCACAACTTTGTGTAACTGCAAACATCAAGGAAAGATTTTGGTACAAAGAATTAACAAATTTAAAGTTCTGTGAATATATGTAATTCTGTTAATGTAGATGTTTTTCATTTTATCCTCCTTTAGAATTAAAGGAAAACATTTTTAATTTGCGGTAACACAAGACACCTAGAAATATATTCAGCTTTCTAAAAGAGTCAACTTGTCTACTCAGGTTATGAAGCATTCATTCCCACAGAATTGTTTCTCAAGTATGTAATCACTGACAGAAATTCCTATTTAATAAAAGCTGTTCTTGACTGAAAAAAGTGGGTAGCTTTAAAAGTAGATTTTTCATTAGATATAAAATGTGCATGACAATTCCTACAACCCAAATCATCCTGGCTCCAACTCACTAAAGTTTGTACAAACATTTGCTTAAGTCTGAGCATTACATGTAGCAGGAGTTAAAGGGCACTAGAAAATCAGAATGACAAAAGGTGCGACTCAAGTCTGTGCTATACCTGCACTTCTGACCCAGCTGAACACAAACCCCTCAGAAAGCTGCACTGTCTGGAGTCAAATCCGAAGTTTGATGAAATCCATGAGAACAATGAGCTTTAATGGGTATAGTATTTTAAGTGCTCCACCTGAAGCTCACTGTTTGCAGTGATGTATCATTTATCTTAAATACAAGAAACTGCAGTGATTGCACCTATCAGACTAGGGAATTAATGTTCCTTTATGTATTTTAAAATCTGTCAGCAGTGCAAATTATGAATTACAGTACAATTTAAAAAAAAAAATCTTACTTCCACATTTCTTTCCATTTAAATCCTAGTAGGACAGAAATCAGCAACATGCAAAGAAAACAGGGTGGGAAAGGAATGACTGCTTCCACAGTATGGGAACTCCAAACAGAGAGTCTTATATAGTGGTATAGAAACAAAGCTCTGAATGAATTTTGGCCTAGCCCATGTGTCTTATGCACACAGGCTAGCTAAAATTTTAATTGCTGTGACCATAAAATATAAATAGCAACAATTTATTCACAAAATTCTGGATTAGATTGATTTTTCCTTTAACAAACTGTATTATCTGTTATCAGCCAGCTGTATGTTTAAGCACAACAATAGAAAATGTAGTACATAAACACCTAAAAATCACAGTCATAAAAACCAGGCAAGTACATCAGTCTTTTAGTGGCCAAAGCACAACAGATTAGTCTGCTGAACAAGTGTATGTGAATGTAAATTGTGGACATTAGATTTGTTAAAAATTATTTTGACTGTCAAAAAACAATTTCCTGTATTTTAATACTGTTCTTAAGGAACTGTAAACTGTTTAAAGTAACAGGTAACAGTAAAGGATTTAAATATAGTGGTAAATAGGAAAAATAGGGGTTTAAATTTGCATGTGTGGTGAGTGTGTAATTTGGAACTAATTCATAATTATCCACAAAGAACTCTGACCTTTCTTAGGTAAGACAGTACTGCCATCATTTCTAACACTTGTGACCATTATAATAATACAAGAAAAAAACCCCAACATATCAGCCCTGATACATCAATCACATATGCATTCTAAATTACAGCTATTTACATGAAAAATATATATTTAATTAAAAAGCCACTGAAAAACATGGACTTTTAGTCAGGTGCTGCACTTTTTGCAAAATGAGGTAATTTGAATGCAAACAAATTAAGTTGAGTAGAGTTCAGGATCCATGGTCTCCATGCTTAAAGTACAGATTGCTTTAGTAAATGGCTTGACTCTTTCTGTATGTTCAGAGCAAGAAATCACTAGATCCAGTTAAATCCTGTTTTATAGTGCTCTTGATGCAACACTGACTAATGTCAGAAGGCTTCCCAGCTCAGTTTTACAACTGGTCTTTCAATAGAAAGAAGAAGGGAAAAAAAAATAAAGTGGTTATAAGTTGGTTTCATCCCAAGATGGATCATTCATATTCTTTAAAACTTTTCTAACAAGCTTCTCCAAGTCCTTGCGAGCTCTTTGTTCCTCTTCTAATGACTTCTTCATCTTTTTGTTATCCTGTGTAACAGAGACAGAGATATTATTGGTTTGTTTTGGGGGCTTTTAACAGATCTGACTACACATACACTGCCAATTACAAACTCTGAAGGCTCTTCTCAGTAAAACCAATATTAGTTGTTCAGAAGCAAAGCTTCTATTAAATCTTCACAAGTTACACACAGTTATTTCACACAATGCAACAAAAGCTACCAAATGGAAACTGAGCTACTTCCTATTTGTCCTTAAGGGGCCTTTATACAGCAAGTGCTAGTAACAGATGGCCACTAATCTTGAATTCTTCTGCTCAAATCTGATCAATGAGGAGTAGAATATATTTGTTGCTAATGGAGAGGGGAAATGGAGCAGTAAGCAGACTAAATACCCGCTGTATGAACCTCCTGTGATTTTAACTGGTTTCAATCTCCAAAAAACTTCTTAAAACTTTATGCAAATTAACTTGCTTCATTAGGAATGTAAGTAGTTGAAAGGAGTATCCTGAAAACCATTACATCTGAAAAGTGCTTTGTGACTAAATTTTAAACTAGACTGATGACTACCAGCAGTCTAAGAGAAGTCTGAATTTCAAGAGACACCATCTCTCCACATGTATATTAACAAGTGAGTTCTCACTGTTTAGTGCAATCAGGCAATATTGAAATAAATTAACAACAGGACTGTAAGGATGACAGGGAGCAATCCACAGGAATGCTTACAGTATTTAATCCTGTACAGGTCAAGGTGATGCTAGGAACAGTAGGGAAGCAACCAGAAGGTAAAATAACATTGAAATAAGACCCAGAGACAAGTCCAATGGTGTTTAACAAACACAGGCCTTCAATCCATGGGTCCAACTGGACTCCCATTAGCTGTCATTTACAGACATTTTAGAAATAGGATGGGATCACAAAATCATAGAATCTGAGTTGAGTTGGAAGGAATTCATCAAGATCATTAAGTCCATCTCCTAACCATGCACAGGATACCCCAAGAATCACACCTTGTCCCTGAGAGCATTGTACAAATGCTTCCTGAATACAGACACGCTTGGTGCTGTGACCTGGGGTGCTGGGCTCCCTGGGGATCCTGTTTCATTGACCAGTTACTCCCTGGGTGAAAAACCTTTTCCTAATATCCAACCTGAACCTCCCCTGACTCAACTTCACCCTGTTTCCTCAAGTCCTGACACTGGTTGCCAGAGGAGATTGGTACCTGCTCCTCTTCTTCCCCTCACAAGGAACTTGTAGCCCTCAGTGGTGTCTCCCCTCAGCCTCCTCTTCTCCAGGCTGAACAGCCCATACAGCTTCCCCTCAAGGCCCTTCACCATCTTTGTTGCCCTCCTTTGGATGGTCTCCAATAGTTCAATGTCTTTGTTTTTTATTGTGGCACCCAAACTGCCCCCAGCACTCGAGGTGTGGCCACCCCAGCTCAGAGCAGAGGGGTTAATCCCCTCCCTTGCCTGGCTGGCCATGCTGGGCCTGATGCCCCCAGGACAGGGTTGGCTCTCCTGGCTGCCAGGGCACTGCTGGCTCATGTTCCACTTGCCACTGACCAGGACCCTCAGGTCCCTTTCTGTGGCACTGCTCTGCAGCTTTTTTTTTCCCTAGTCTATGCACACCACCAGGGTCTGTCACCTCATTAACTCCATTCCCTCCTCAAAGCTGTTGAGAAACTCAGAAAGCTCATTATTTTATGTTGGAACAGATTTAAGTTATTAAGTCAGCCAATTCAGGACCAGTTCAAGTTTATTGTCTGTGGAACAACAGCTATGAATAGCCAATGGAAGCTGCTAGAGAAAGGATCCCACCTTACAGAGGTGTCTATACCAACAAGGACACTATGTACTCCCAGTAAGCCTTTATCCAAAAAGCCCTTGCCAGCTCAGAGATTATTTCTGCCACTTCTCTAGCTGGCAACATCACAGCAGAGGACCAATAAATGCTTTTAAGATGAGATTCCTGAATTCCTGATACATAAGAAAATTAAATCAGGCTTTAGTATGTCTTGGCTTGGAAGATGTAAGATTCTGAAGAACATCTACTTGGAAAGACACCAAAAAAGAACTGTTGCATGAAGCTCAGGAGAAGGTGACTTTTTGTTTAAGGGTCATGGAGCTGTGCAGAGCCTCAGTGAGGCCGAACATTTATTCTTTGTACAAAAAGCAGGAGGCCACAGGAGTACTAGTGAGCTATTACTGCTGCTTTTGTTATATGAATTGTAGTTTTTAAAAGACTGGCAAATTCAGATCTAACCTAGGATACTCATTCTTTGTATGATGAACACAGCGGAATCTAAGTATGCAACAAATCAACTGTCCTGTTTCAAGGAATAGGCAGGACATGCTTAGAAATACTAGGTATGCTTACAGATGACAAAAAAAAAATCACATTTATAGCCCCAGACCTGAAGAATTTGAATATAAACCCTTTTTACATTAACACAAGAAATATTATCCAACTTCCAGAGTCAAACTGGTAAGCAAATTCACACCTTGCACAGTGAGGAAAATCCAGTGCTTCTTTTTACCTATACATTAATCAAAGACTACATACAGCACCATAAACATTGTTAAAACAAGCTACATCCTGTTAAGATGATATTTTTATTTATTCATGATGGATATTTAGAACAAATGACAAAAAAGCACCCAGAGCTACTGTGAAGCCCTGATTTAAAAATCCCATGTGATAGGCACTGAAAATGACTCTTGTCTCTGGAAATGAGTAGTTTTAAGAACTGATTCATAAGAGATGTTCAGGTTACTTTAAAATTGTACCATTTTAGAACTATAAATGTCTGGTTCTATTTAGGTCTTTATTAGCATTCTTGAGCAATTCAATCTCTGTAAGCTTACTTTGCTGGTGATACAGCACAACTTAATTTGCTTAACACTTCCACCATTTCAGAAGCTGCAACATCCAAAAACAGCTTAATAATTCACTGCAGAGGAGCAATCCTCAGTGCTATTCTCAAAAGACTGATGACAACAGCAGGGAGTGCTTTTTGGCAAAAGATATTTTACTTTTAAAAGTAAATCTAGCCCAAAAATTCAAGTTCATGACTATCAAAGTGAATTTGTAAGCCGTATTTAGTTTTATAATAAGCCATCTTTTCTTTCTCCACGTTGCTATAAATGTAGCAAATTACCAACCTGTCTTAACTCCTGTACTTCATCCTTTAATGCATATACTGTGTCAACAAGGCTTCTAAAATGAAAAAAGAAGATCATTTGTAACAACAGTTTTCAGAAATACACATCTAAATCTCTTATTAGACAAATCAATTTAATGAAATGCAATTAAATAAAAAACACCCAACACCTAATAGCTAATTTTAAATCTGTGTTAAAAAAAATCCCCTGTTTCTAATCCTGATTTATATGCAGTAAGGCAAGGACTTGTTAGCACCTTGTGTGACAAAAAACACCTCTCAAGCATTTATGGACCTCTGCTGGTTTCTATATTACAGCTTTCTACAACAGAACTGTAGTTTCATTTCCAACATACACTTTACCAAAAAAGTAGAACGACGCCACACACTAACTAGAGGGATGGCACCAATTTAATACTGAAATCTGACAGCACTTGGAAAAATTATTTTTAAGTGAAGCACATCACTTCTTGGTACGGGTGGAACAGGTTGCACAACATATACAAAGAAACCAGACATTTAAATGAAGGTCAACTGCACTTTGAGGACTGGCAGCATACTCCAAACAGCTGTACTCCAACTACAAACATACCATACACACCCTACTATAATGGGAGACAGGAGGAGGAGGAAGAGTGCAAAGTTTACTACTTTAATTCATCATTCATTAAACGTTTTCTTACTTCTCTTCTATAACAGTCTGACCATTACTTTTAGTTTCTTCTACAATAATTTTTTCTTCCTCTGGAAGCAGGACTTGAGGAGCTGATTCTTTACGGGAACCTGTTGTAAAAATAAATTACAAAATGAGCAACTCCCAAATACCACTGGGGCATTTTAAAGATTATTCTTTCATTCACTGCGTGATACACCCCCATGACCAAGGTGTACCACTTTCCATTTCCCCCTTCCCTCTACACATGAGTTGCTAACACATTTTTTACTTTTCAAACCACAGCTCTACAACAAAAATGACACTCCCATCCCACTGGTGACATAACTCCTGAGTCATTGACGGGGATGTTACACTGTTCAAGGCACAGTGCACTATTCAACCATCAGTGAAGGCTGTGTAAACTCCCCACAGCAGACTGAGAAAGACATAGCTGTGTTGAAGTAATAGCGATTTAAGTGTCAAGGGCAGATTCTGATCTCACACTGATACAAAGCCAAGATATAATTCTGCTCTAAACCCTTTACTCTGTCAATAAGGAGCAGAACAATGGTATCAAATGACACAGCAATTAAAGAAAAAGAAGTAAAAACCCTTTTACCCAAAACACTGTAAGCATCACACTGTGTGTGTGCACACATATACATGCAAATACTCTTACAGATAGCCTTTTAGTCCTATAATACATTCCTACCAAATGACACAGAGTCTTTGTATTTAACAAATGTTTTAAAAAGCACTTCATGGTTTGATGATAAAAACTCAAAACATTCCAACATCTTCAAAACTTGTTCCACACATTACAATTTATAACATCAAGATAAAACATAAAAACGTAGTTCTGACTAGAAAAGCTACAACTCAGAAATGTGCATCCACCCATAAGTATGTATTCTATAAACATTACTCAATTAGGCTGCAACAAATTACAAGGCTGTTTTTTTTTTTAAGAAGGTCTGTAAATAATTTGGTATCTAAGCATTTGCTCAGAATTCAAACACTGCAGATAAAGCATTGAAGTTCTCAGATTTTCTAAGACATTAGTTTTAACAAACAATGTACACCTGCACACCAATTCACTGCAGTGAACTTTCATTAACCAGAAATTTCTCAAGTCTCATACAGTTTGAACTGGTAACTTGGTACTACAGAGCACATGCCTGTCCAAAGAAATTCATAGCTGAACAGCTGCTTTTGTGCTAACAGTGCTTTTCTTTTATGGTTGATGGTAAAATACATAATAAAAACAAATAAATAAAATGTTGAATAAATCACACTTATTACAAAATACTAAATTACCAAACAGCTGCAGTCTTGAGTTCTGAACAGTGAGCTTGTAAGGACCCTATCTTAGCTGTACATGTTTAGCTATTTAAACTATTTTAGCAAACAATGACAAATGTCTTTAATGAAGAAAAAAGTTTCCTTAAGCTTACAGTAAAGATCTAACGTATCAGTATGTGATTGTCAAAATTATATAGAATAAAGAGAACAGCAGATTTGAGAAAGAATCTTGTCCTTGAAAGCTGTAAATTCTTCTTACGGAGCGAAGAAATCTTTTAAGGGTTAATACACTTCCACTTATTTTCCAGGAGGAACAACCTATAAAACAAACACATCCAAATTCTGTAGGGAGCTCAAGGACACTTCCCTGTTTGCGCTGTCAATCTCTAACTGTAAAAAGCTCTCTTATGTTTATTTCAGTTAATTGCTTACTGCTCTGCTTTATTAGCCTTGCAGTTAACACAGAACTGAATTAAATGTTTTATTAGGAATTAGTTGGCAGCAGCTGCTACCAGATCACGGCATTTTGGGTCTCTGTGCTGATGTGGAACTCACCTCAGCCCAGCACAGGCCAAGGGAGACACTGACCAAGGGGAGAGAACTGCCACACATTTCTCACCTGTGACTCCCTCCACCCAAATGGAGCACACTTTATCCCTCCCTTTGTATAGAGTTGCATCCAACTGTCTGTCTGGGCAGGGTAACACGGGTCCTTGCAAAGCACAAATAGCATGGAGGAGACAGCTTGACAACAAAGGTCCCAGCTGTTCAGTTATACACACACATGTGAAGCAGATGTCTACAGCAGCACATCCTGATGAACACACAGCAGAGCACAGCACACAACACTGCAGAGACACACAAAGCAGCTCAACATCACTATACACACAAGAAGACCTCACGCTACACAAACACACGCAAGGGAAAACTGCTGCTGTGAACACTGACCTTCCTGTGCCACAGGACAGTAACTACTGTGGAACACAAGTTTCACTCCTGCCTTCACTGCTCCAATACCCATGGTCATACAAACTTATCTGTATGTCAGAACTCTCGCTGCTCTTCTGGTTTGCACTTAAGCAAAAACCCCCACGCTTTCTCCTTGATCATGGTTTGGGTTTTGTGAGCTTTGGAGGGTTTTTTGTTATTGTAGGTTTTTTTTCCTAAACCCCACAAGCACTTGTTGAGTATCAAAGGTACAAACACACAATACATCTATCCTGCCACAAAGGATCCCGTCATCAAATGAGTACGTGCACAGTAACATCAGACATGAAGTGTCAAGTTCTAAAGGCAAAAGGAAGCAATTTCAAAGTCCTGCTTTTCTGCACCATTTATGCCAGCAGCTATTTTTTTT
>VZUA01085176.1:2038-26056 GCA_013401035.1 Horornis vulcanius
CACTTTATATGAAACTCAGTTATATACCAATGCAGTACAGAATCTGAAAAATGTGAAAGCTAAAACTTAAGGCATCACTAACAGCACTTTTTTTTTGCTGCAACATCCGTAGCTGATTTATACTGTGTAACTCCTCAGTACACGAGCTGAACAGGGCATTCAGTTCCTGAGCCTGGGAAATACAGAGAAAATGGAGTTTAATTTGGAGCTCTTGGAAAGTAGATAAGCAAGGAGATTTTAATAAAATTATTTGGTAACTACACTCCTCCTTTCTCCTAGGGATCTGCTATTTAACCAGATATATGACAAGATGAGTGAGAACTCTGTAGCCAAAGGCATCTTTCTGGAGTGCTTGGAGCCATATATCTTGAGTGATAAGCTGATGGGAATCACAGCTCAAGTGATGAAAGATTTGCTGCTTCACTTCCAAGACAAGAACAGGTTGGAGAACTTGGAAGCCTGCATTGTGCATATGGATATCACCAGTTTAGACATACAGCAGGTGAGTGGTTGTGCTGCCTACTATATTGAGCTCCTCTGAATAAATCAGCAGTTACAGCATCTTGTGCTTCTAAATAGCATGGCATGTGGGGTTTCCCTGTGTCCCTGGGATCAAATTCAGTGAGTTGGTAATTGTACAGTGTGGTTGTGTTCTGCTCCCTCACTTTTTGTCCTGGTGTAGGTTAATGCATCAGCAGCTGAATGTGGTGGAAAATCCTTCAGGATTACCCCCAATCACTCTTTCTCATTTTGAGTACCTTACCTGACATCAAAGGCTGCAGGAGCACAGCAAGCTGGAGCTGTGTTTGTCAGCTTGGGTGCTTGCTTTGCACAACAGGTAGTGGAGCAGGGAGCTGTTCCTGCTCAGCAGTCCTGTTTTCTGATGGCATGGCTTTCCATTTCAAGGGTGAAGCTGCTTGGAAACTTGATGTTAGGATTCAATAACCCAAACAAACTACTGCAAGCAAGGTTTTTGAAAAACTGAATTTTTAAAAATTTAACCTCATATGAATGTTAGAATCTAGACAGATTCCATGCTTGCTGCATGAGCTGTAAGTTCTCCTTTTGGGGAGGTTGGGGTTTCACAGAGACTGGTTCTGAAAGTGGAAATTCTCATTCTGCTGTAAGTTGTACTCTTGGATGATTGAAGTGCAAGGATAGGGCCTGGGGAGTGAGAAAACTGTGAGCTAGGAGCAGCTGTGTGCTTTGCTGCCTTGCAGGTGGTTCTCCTGTGCTGGGAAAACCGCCTGTACGATGCCATGATCTACGTCTACAACAGCGGGATGAACGACTTCATCAGTCCCATGGAGGTAGGAGAGGTGCTCCTGCAGGAGGGGTTACTGGGGTGTTCAGCACACATTCTTCCTGAGAAACAGCATTTCAAACCCAAAGCCTTATTTTATTCTCTGTATTCTGCATTGTTGCTCATTTCCATTTCAAGTGGGAATTCATGTGTGATATGTGCAGTTTATTTGACTGGATGCAGTAGAGGAGAGAAGTAATTTGTAACTACTGTGCTTTAGACCACCAAATTCCCTGCTGAGGCAGAAATCCTCTGCAGAGTTAGGACAGGAAGTATAGCCATGTTAATAAAATAAAAAGGAAAAGCAGCAGAAGATAATAACATGATTATTTAAGGAGACTGCATATATACAATTCATACAAAAGGCTAGATACAGCCCTTGCTCAAGGCAGGCCTTGTTCTGAGCACTTGGAAGAGATCTCTCAGCAGGAAGCACAGGACTCACTGTAAGGCTCTCTCTGAAGGCCCTGTGGGTTCTCCTGGTTATTCTGGAGATGTGCCAATGGCTCTGTAACCCCAATGTGTTTCACCATGGAAGCACTGCTGGTGTTTTCTCAGTAGTGCTGTAATAGAGAGCTGGGACCATTGGAATGGGAAAATCTTCACCTGCCTAAGTGTTAGCAGCTGTAGTCTCATTTGATTTTTCTAAGGAAGGAGGCTCTTTAGGTGGTCATAATTTTAAAAAGGACTTCTGAAAACTGAACAATAGCTGTATGAGTACAAATAACTTCGCTTTCTAGAGGCAAGTGTTTGGACAAGTCTTCATTCTACATGCCAAAGCTAGGCTCTGGTGACCCTGCTGAGTGGGTGGAAGGTTTGTTTAGTGACAGGATATACTGGAACAGGATGTAGGGCTGGTGGGTTATGTTCTGACTGACCTCTGGGACTGCTGAACATTGCTTTGCTTTAGTGTGGCCTGTACTTAGAGTTAGAGCTGATGAATTGAAAGCTTTTTTTTCGTAAAATCAGCTGCAAAAAGCATCTTTTGCCGTGTCTTGGAGTCCTCTGTGCCTTTTAATTAGAAGGCATGGTGATAAAGAGTTTCTGTGGAAGACACCCCACTGATCTCTGCTTTAAAACCATGCAGGTTTTTTGCTTTGAGCTTTTCCAGCTGCTTGAGCCCTGCCTTTTTTCTTGTTACAGAAGCTGTTCAAAGTCATTGCTCCTCCACTGAATGCTGGAAAGTCTCTCACAGGTACAGAATGCTTTCCCTTTTAAAGTTTCTAGTTTTGATACTTGATATTTTGAATATCCCTAGTCACTTCCAATGAAGAGATGCAAAACAGGAATACATACCCAAGATAAGGGTCTTGGGGAACAGAAGAGTGTTCTAGTACTATTTCCTGTGTGTAAAGCTGTTCAACTTTGTATAATAAATTCTTTGTGTGTAGGAGAAGAACTGCATCTCCCTCTTGTCTTGTGAAGAAAGGGTGACAAATAATTTTTGTTTTGTAGATGAGCAGGTGGTAATGGGCAACAAGCTGCTTGTGTATATAAGGTAAGGTCCTTCAGAATGTGTGAGGTGTTGCCAAGTGGTGGCACCGAATTTTAAACTTGCTGTAGTTGCAGAACCTTATTGGGAATTTCAGGTTCTGAAAGTTTGTATAAAGTAGCAGTGGGTACTCATTACAGCTCACTTGAATTTACAATCCCTTGCTGTTGCACGTGGTGTGCATGAATAGGAGGGATCAAGCTGGAGGCTTAGAGCCCAAGTTACTGCTGATGTACATTTTTAATTTCACAATTTGGTTTTGTGTGTGAGACAGAGCTCCTTGACCAAGGGCTCTGTAGCCTCATGTTTTGTAGCAGGCCATGTTCTGCCCTGCTCTTTGGGATAGCTGTGCTCAGCTGCTCCTTGCTGGGTTCCCTGTCATTTGCAGAAGCTTGCACAGGAGGGATTCATTCATGAATTCCTCTTTCTGGAGTCTGTGCAAGATTGTGACGTTATCTTCTGCATTACTCCAGCTTCCTAAAATTGAAAATTTTGTGAGAGATACTGAGTTTTCCCATTACTTTCCTGCTGTGGAATGACTACAAATTCATGCAGTGTGTTGGCTCAGTGTGTGTTAACAGCAGTGCTGCCTGGGGTGCTTCCTGCTTTCATGATTTACAAAATAAATTGGTTTGCCTTGTGTTAGGAGCATCCTGAAAATTAAGTCAAAAAACGAACATTTCTCAATGTCTTCAATGTCAGGTGTATTAAAATGCCTTTCCCCTTCTTTTCTGTAGCTGCTGCTTGGCAGGCCGTGCATATCCATTGGGTGATATTCCTGAAGATCTGGTACCTTTGGTCAAAAATCAGGTGAGAAACCTCACAGAAGACAGCTTTCCCTCTGAGGTTTTTAGAAGAAGCTGCATATGTCTTATTTCATGGATTTCCAAGGGAAAACTATTATCAGTCTGATAACTGTATCTTGGTGATATGAGCATGTCCCGCTGTAGTTACAGAATTAGTTTTTAATGGATGAAATCAGTTGTTGCAGAGTGAACATTTCAGCGTAATGTTTTTCTTTCAGTTGTGAATTGGGATGTGGGTACACAGAGTTCTCAGTGATTGGGTTTTTTGCCTTATTCTTTACCACACAGTTACCAGAAATGTGTAGCTATTTCTTCTTTGTAAACTTAACATGTCAAATATTGGAGGGTCTTCCCTGTTTTCAAATGCATGTGACATGGGATTGACACTGGGGAGAAATGTCTCTAAGTAGCTCTTGGTTGTAGGTTTCTTGAGGGCTTTTGACTACTTTGGACTAATCTGACAATTTCTTGAAACAGAGGATGTTCCTGATTGTCACTTTTTGTGCTCACAAAACATCTTCCTGAGTTTCTGGCTGGTTTTACAACAGTTTTTTTGTGTGTGTTTTCAGCATTTCACTTCAGTTTCAGGGTTCCAGTGAGAGGAAGTGCTTTTTCTTTTGTACTTTGCAGTACGACGGAACAGCCAGTTTCTGAATGTGGGGTGGGTTTTTGTTTGTGGTTTTTCTGTGTTTGGGTTTTGTTTCCTAGTCCAGAACCTGTAGCTCCGTGTATGTGGTAGCTCTGGGCTCCTGCAGCCCCTTTCCTCAGAGGCTGTGCAAACCAGTCCACTCCACTTTGCTGAGCCAAGCACTGGCTGTTGCCCTCTCCCAAGGTTGTTGGGTTGTTTCCTGCTCAGGCTCTGAGGGGAAGAAGGAACCCAGTCAGCAGCAGCAGCCCTGGGAAGAGCCTTCAGCCTCTCCTTTCTGTGTTCCTGATGGTGTTCCTGGGAGCTGGGCATAAGTAACACCTTTTTGTCTGGTGGGTTTGTTTTGTTTCCTTAAGCATTCCTAGCTGCCAGATTGGGATCGAGGAGGCCAGCAGGGAAAGTGTGGATCTGAAAGGCAAGCTGCTAATTCCTGCTGGATTCATTGCCACTGTGCTGACAGAAAATTAACTCAGAACAGAAGTAAATGAGGGAACATGACACTTGGAGAGGGTGGCTGGGAGAGCACATGGCCTGTCAGATGTCCGTGGGATCCCAGTGTGTACCCAACACGTATTTCCAAGTGCTGCTCCAGCCTGGAGCCTCCTGCTCCCTTCCTGCTGGCAGCCAGCTCTGCTGTGAGCCTGGTGCATCTGGCCCTGCCCTCTTGGTTCCCTGGGATGGTCTGGACACCTCTGTCAGGGGCTCAGTAAAGGAAGTTTATTTTGGAAAATGCCCTCAAAATTCATGAACTGCAAAGTCAGTGGAAGAGACAGAGTTGAAAAGAACCTCAGTGAGTCTTTGCAGTGCCAAAAGCTTTGTGCCTCACAGTGAGGGGGCAGACTGACTGGCTCTTCCCAAGTGAATTGCTGACAAGGAGAGGAGCTGTGCCCTGGATAAGGAGGAGTTGCACAGCTTCCCAGGAAAGCTGCCAGGAAGGGGAGGGAGTTTTCTAATTTCACAAGCTTCTGTCTGCAAGTATAAACCTTTATTTTTGTTTGATCTTAAATTTTGATTGATCTTAAATTGGTTGCTGAGTCTAAGGAGGGCTGACAAGCAACAGAAAACAGCATTCAAATAAGAACTGATGGACTCCTGAGGGGCTTTAAAAGCTTAAGTGCAAAGCAGATATTGGTGCTGCTTTCCCATGCACTTGTGCTCCCAGCTTTCTGCAATCCATAGTAAATCTGCTGCCTTTGCTTGCCTTGTCCTTGCAGGTGTTTGAGTTTCTGATCCGGCTGCACTCAGCTGAGGGCTCTGTGGATGAGGAGGTGTATCCCTACGTTCGGACCCTGCTGCACTTCGACACGCGGGAGTTCCTCAATGTGCTGGCTCTGGTAAGAGACACTGGCTTCCTCAGAGGAAAATGTAGTGCCAGTTCTCCTATGATCAGTGAGGTTCCTATCAATAAATCTGTGCTTTAGCTAAACCAGGAGTTCCTGGCTTGGGGCAGGAACAGTTCTGGTGCTTGCACTATAAGATATCAGAGGGAATCACAGTAGTCCTTTGTGGCCTTAAATACAGAGTGATGAACATGACCTTACACAGTGAAAGTTCTGGCATCGCCTCTTTAAAACAGAGGTAAAACAAAAATAATGTATTTTTAAAGTGTGTTCTAGTACCTATCTCTATTCCCTGCGTGGAAATCTCTTCCTTACTTTCCAAATTTCTCTATTTCCTATGTCTATTTGGACCTGTTACTTTTACCTGAACATGTAAAAACCTTTTGCTAGTTACAAAAGAGCAAATTATATCTTGGAACCTGCTGTTTAGGGATATGCAGAGAAAGGACTTAAACCAGCATTGCCTGCTTTGTGTTTGCTGTTCTGAGGGATTCTGCTCAAAGTGTCAGTGTTTTGCCTCTTGCAGACTTTTGAAGACTTTAAGAATGATAAGCAAGCTGTGGAGTATCAACAGAGAATTGTGGACATTCTTCTGAAAGTGAGTGTACCTACAAATGAACTGTGTGTGTATCTGACTGATTGTGTGCAATGCTCTGCAGTACAGCATGTAATCTGGAGGAGGTGTTTCCAGTCCTGCCCTGGCTGACACCTCTGAGAAGGTGCTGGGCAGGAGCATGGATTCACCCCAGCCAAAGCTCTCAGTTGTATATTCAGAAATGATGATTCATGCACTTTAAATATGCTGACAGAGAGGTCTCCTTCCCTGTAATTTCACCTGGGTGGTACTTTGTCAAATTTCTCATCTCTGCACCATTATGCTTATTTTGATCTGCTTCTCACTGAATCTACTCTCTGAATCCTTCTGAGCAGGTAAAAAGGTCCCAGGTATCCTGTGCTTGACAGGGTGCCACTGCTTTTCTGCTGAATCCCTGCTCCCTGTGCCTGTAAATGCTATGTTTGGGATGCAGCATCTCCAGGATGACAGGCCTATCTTTATCTTAGGAGAGAAGAGGAATGTCAGTTATTAGCCTGGTGCTCTGGAAATGACTTGTCATCCCCAGCCCCTGTTCCCAACAATGGATGTTCCCATTAAAAGCTCTCGCTGCCAAGCGCCGTTTGCTTTCCCCTCCAAGCTGTCACCATTAATCATGAGTGACTCCACTTGGAAGCTGTTTATGTATAAACATACCATAAGTACCATTTCCCTGTCCCTGTCCTCACTGATAGATGAGACAAGGGCACAGTGAGTGACTTGGGTGGCAGTGCTGCTGCCGTGGGCTGAGACAATGCCACTGTGAGGGGTTTTGTGAGCCTGCCCAAGCAGGCTCTAAGGGGTATTTTTGCTGGCTCAGCCCCTCTGGTTTGTGTCCTGAGCTGCTGTTAGCAGGAGGTGGCACACTGCAGCCATGTTCCAGAGCTGCTGGGAAATGTGTTCCTGTCATGGCACCAAGAGCTTGAGAAGGGCTGCAGCGCTGCATCTTCAGGCAAACAGTGTAGTGTTACAAAAACTGTCAGTCCTTTGGTCTGGAATCTACTGTCCTTTTGGATAAAAGTTAAAAACTCTTGAAACTTTCAATTTAAATGTGACCTTAACAACAAAGAAAACACCTAGGAAATAGCGGTGCTTTTGAAATAGTTTGAACACTGACATCCTGCTAATGCTGATCAAAACTTTGCCAAGTGTATCATCTATGTGGCTGGCCTGCAGCCTCTGGGAAGTCGCTCTATTCCAGGGGTGCAGTATGTACACCTTCACGTAGACTGACAAAGGCCCTGTTTGTGAAAATCAAAGATAAAATTAATAAAACACTCCAGATATTTCAGTGAATAATTTTTTCATGGTGTAAGGTAGTGCTGTTCTGACTACGTTCCTGTAATAAATAGCCTTTTGAGACAGAAAATGAAAACTGAAAAAGAATGACTACATTAGCTGGTGTCTCAAGCAGAGCTCTGCCTCATTCTCTAATGTGTCTGGCCTGCCTGTCTCACCTGTGTCACAAAACCATTAGCATCTCTTGGGGGTCTGGAACTCCAGGTCACTTGAAATCAATTGACTCCCCCCAACTCTGACTGAATGAGGTTATAAACTGTGAGCTGCTCCATGGCAAGGCTTTGCTACAGCAGTTCTTAGATCTTAGTTGACAGAGTTGTCCAGGTGATGGATTTTCTCCCAACTTAAACACACTTCTCTTAGAGGGGACTCTCCAAACAGGGTCATTTCACTTTCACTTAGGGTTTAGGATTTTTTTTGAAGCAGGAGACACCAAGTCAGGACACATCAGGCTCATGTTTTATACACCAGACAGGTGAAAAGTACTTCTTGGTTTTCCAATCCCTTTTGAGTGACTCCTAGATATTCCTTTTTTCTGTAATTTCAAGTTAGCACAGCCACAAGTTTCTCTAAATATTGTTAGATTGATGCTAATATAATGTGAGAAAAGCTTTTCCCCAAACCTGCAGTTAATTCTTAGCTATTAGAGTAATTCTTTGCATGCCACAGTTGAAGTGGTGAGTGCCTGGGGCTTGAAATTAGGTGTTTAGGGTTGTTTTTTTCCTATAATAATTATACTCTTACAACGTGACAACATTTCTCTGCTCAGAAGCTGTTCCATGTCCCATGATCAACACAGGCTACAGAGGCAGAGATAAATGTGGGTTTGGATCCTCTTCACACCTGAAAAACAGGGGCATGAAAGAATTCTTCCCTTGAGTTAATTGCAGAGAGGTGGAGCCTCTTCAGCTTTGTGACAGAAGTGCTTTAGCAAGGACACATCCGCTGCCTGTGTCTTCAGGTGCCACAGCTGAATGCTGGGGAGGGGGACTTGTGTTTGACCTTCAGGATGGACTAACACCAGGAAGTGTCTGGGGTAGGAGGAGAGATGATGGCTCACAGGGATTTCTTGTTATCCAGTTACTTTCCTAAAGGCAGCTGCAGAATCAATCCCTTGTGGGTTTATTTTTACCTTTTCTCTCCAACATTTCTCAGGTCATGGTGGAGAATTCTGACTTCACCCCATCCCAGGTTGGCTGTCTCTTTACCTTCCTTGCCCGACAGCTTGCCAAGCCCAACAACACCTTGTTTGTCAACAGGACACTGTTTGACCAGGCAAGTATTCCTGAGTGTGTGAGCTTCCAAGCAGGGTGCACCACTGCAGAAAGCATGGCCAGTGCTGTAGACTGGAGCAGGTCTGGAGGTACTGGTGCATTATAACCAGTAATCTTGCTGGGCTGTTGCTGTGGTTTCCCAGGAGCAGAGTGGAAGTGTTCAAGGCCAGGCTGGATGAAGCTCTCAGCAGTCTGGTCTAGTGGAAGGTGTCCCTGCCCATGGCAGAAGGGTGGAACTGGATGGGCCTTAAGGTTCTTTCCAACCCAAGCCAGTCTGGGATAAGGAGCGTCAACTAAAATTACATTAGTGAGCTTATAGAGCACATAAATGTAGTTGGTAATTTTTAGTTCAGGTGGCCACTACCTTTTCTACTGTTTGAAAAAGGCATTTGCACCAATTAGCTTAAGTCCCAGAAGTTCCTGGGACTGAGGAGGAGGCTTCACTGGCTACAGCAGTTGTGCTATGATGGTAATAGGGATGTATGAGCACTAATAAAAATGAATTAGAATATATATGTCCTTGGTCCTAATTTAGGACCGAAGAACTCTGTGGAGGCTAAGCAGATTTGAATTAAACACTTTCATTCCACATGTATTACATTTATGAATTACATAATTCCTGTATTCCTGATGAGATGGCACAGTCCAGGAGAGAGCGTCAGTGTAGTGATGCCAGCTGTGTTTGGTGTGTAGTCTGAAGCAGAAACATGGGGTTCCCTGACCTCTTTTGTATGCCGTGTTCCCTAAAGTTTGGTTCTAGATCCTGGTGCAGGGTCCTGTGTTTCTCTCTTAGGAGTCTTTCAGCAGTTCTCTGCTATTCCAGTACTCCCAGTTTGGTTCCAGGACCAGGTGCATTCAGATGGCCCCGTTGTGTGGGGATTTGCTGTTGCCACTGCTGGTGCTCAGGGTGTGCTGGTCAGTTTGTGCTCCCAGCTGTGCCAGCCAGGCCTGGCTCACAGCAGCCTCTCCCCCTGGCACAGGTGCTGGAGTTCCTGTGCAGCCCGGATGACGACTCGCGGCATTCCGAGAGGCAGCAGGTAAGAGCCTGGCAGGGAATGCTCCAGGCAGGGCCAGGCTGTGGAGCAGAATTTGGCCTGGGGAGTGAGTTTGGGCTTTGGGTCACATGCCAAAGACATGGGCATGGGAATATTGGGCAGTGCTGGGCACAGCAGGAGGGAAGGGTCCCACCCCAGCATTGCCTGCAGGACCAAGAACAGAGGCAGGAAAGTTCTCATAAGTTCATGACCTCCTTAGTTAAAGGACAATCAATTAAAAAATCAGTCAGCCCTGTGTTCTTACCATGTTTAATGGAGCAGGAGCAGTGTATTTGTAGTGGCACTGGCTGTTCAGCTGCTATTGCTATCCTATAAATAACTGGTGTTCAATCTCTGCAGGTCCTTTTAGAGCTGCTCCAGGCAGGAGGGATTGTGCAATTTGAAGAGAGCCGCCTTATCCAAATGGCAGAGAAAGCTGAGTTGTGAGTTGCTGTACACAATATGTAAAAACTGCCTTTAAATCTCTTCCACAGCTCCTTTTTTAGTTCCACTTTCCTTGTTTCTACTTTGCAACTGTGTTTGAGGTTATTTTCCCTGTGCATTCACATTATGCTTCATTTAAGATGTTCACATTTACTCCCAGGTTTTCTCTCCTGGGTGTTCTGAGAGAAAGCATTGTTAAGAAAAAAAGGGGTAGAGCTGTGGAAACCCTTCAGGAGAAACCCTGTGGGACTTGATGAGTTTTGACATCTCTATCCTAGAGCCCAAGCTGTGTTCAGAGGTACAGTTGAATATTGGAATGCTCTACCCCTGGCAGATGAAGATGCCTGGTTGGGGTGAGACCCACAGGTGGATTTAAAAGCATGAAGGGGTCTGGAGCCCACCCCCATGGTACTTGTTTTAGAATTGAGTAGGAGAGACAAAAACAGTGTCTGGAAAGGCTGAAAATTTCCAGCATCTTGTTTAGATGCTTTATGATTCCAGAAAGAGCCTGTCCTGCCAGAGCAGAGCCAGCCAGGGAGGGCATCTTCATCCAGGCCATGAGTTTGGGTGTTACATGAATGAACCCACCATGCTACAAAGGACCAGAAGGAGAGCAGGAGTGGGGTGTGCCATGCCATGCCATGTGTCCTAAAAGGAGTAACTCAATCAAATTTTTCAGATTCAATAAACGCATTTTTTCTCCTTGCTTCAGAGAATTTGACAGCCAGGCCCCCCAGCTCAGTCACTTCCATCAGAGCTGAAAGAGCTATAGTGTAATATTAATTATCAGACTCTTCATTTGGTTTGACTCAGTTACATCTGATTTTATGTAAAGTCTCAAAATATTGGAGATATTTATTTCAATGTGAAGGTAGGAAGCTGTGTCATAACACATTGTTGAGTCACATTCGGTGAATTCCTTCAAATTAGTGTAGTGGATTGACCTAGCTTAGAGCAGAGGGTTGTGGAAACAGAGAAGATCATCTCTGACAGCAGAACCTGTGAGACCTGATTTCATTAAGAACTGTTGTCCTATGTCCCTTGCCCTCTCCCCTTAGTAACTCCACTTTTGTCTGTTCTGTGTGATAATTTCCCAGAAGAGGGAGGCTGATGGGCAGGTTGGCCTGAGGCTGGTACAAATGGCACTCCAGCACACTGGAGACACCCAGCCTGTGTGCTGAAAACCCCAAAGACACTTCCAAATGCTGCCTATCTGTTGTGCTGGCTCAGCTGAGTGGTTTTCCTGACATGGGAAGTTTCCCTTCTTTTCAGCTATCAGATTTGTGAGTTCATGTATGAAAGGCAGCTTCGCTATGACAAAATCATCAGCTGTTACCTGCGGGATCCCCTGAGGAAGGTGAGTGACTCTGGTGCAGCCTGTCCTGCTGGCCACAGTGAGTGGGCACAGCTGCCTTGCTCTTCTAGCATAATTACTGTAAAAATGCCCTTAAAGAGTTGAGGTTTCTTAGTTGTAGTCAAAGGTGTTTGTTTGTCTAGTGGAGAGGAGATGATTTTTTAAAAAAATGTTTCAGAGTTTTCTGTTATTTTTATGTGTAGTGCTTGTGCATCAAACCTGAGTACAAGGTGGGATTTAGTGCAGATGTGGCTAACTGCAATACTTTTTTGTTTCTGCCACTGGTCCCCACATTTCTTCCCCTGGACATAGGCTCTCTGCCCTTTTTATCTTTATGCAATTACCTTTGGTGTGCATACCTGCCACAGTTTTTGAGGTAGTCCCTTCCCTACCATCAACAGAAATTGGGATGAGAGTTTGGCAAATGTGTCTTTGCCAAGTCCTTATAAACCCACAATGCTGAACGTTGTGTGGGTGAAGGAGTCAGAAGAAGAGGTTGTGATAGTGAGGTGGTCAAAAACCATGACACAGGAGAGCACCTGAGCTGGGGACAGTGCTGGAGAGCCTGGGGGAGAGGCCACTGTCAAGGAGGAGCTCAGGAATGTGCTGGGGAAACTGAGCTACCCTCTGGCATGTTCTTTCTGCTGGTGCTCCTAGCTCAAGTGATGTCCTGTCCTTTTTCCCTGTGGTCAAGAGGGACACATTTCTAGTAGGGGAAGAACAATTCTCTTTGATCTCAGTGCTTGGCACATTAGCATCAAGTTCCTCTTGGCTCTCTTTTCCTTGCAGTTCTTCAGGAACTCTTTAGGGACATAGAGCCTCTCTGCAGATAACTCATCCTGACCTGCTTGGAGAGGACTAGCCCTGAGCTCATCCTAAGGCTGTTGGAAACTCTCGTTTCCAAAAGCCAGTGCTGTCAGTGGTGCTGCAGAACACATTGCAGCATTTATGGGTTTGTGCCTTACAGGAAGAGGTTTTCAACTACATCCACAACATCCTGTCCATGCCTGGCTACAGTGCTGAGGAGAAGCAGCTGGTGTGGCAGAAAGCTTTGGACCATATAGAGGTAGGTACATTATATCCTGCACCCATGGTCCCTCGGTTCCTGCTAATGGCTCTTGGATCTGCTGGGTGCTGTTCCATAAGCACAAGTGTCCAACGCTGAGTCACAGCTGTTGAGACAGCTCTGACGTAAGCTCAGAGCTCTCACACGTTAATGTAAGTGCCTCTCTCAGATTCAGGCTGGCTTCCTTGGCTTCCTGGTTTCAAGTGCTGCTCTTTGGATAATGGATCCTTCTCAGGGGGTGATGGGTGGTGAGTGCTGTGGAGCACGAGAGGGATCCATTAGCAAGTGTCCCTTCTCCCGAGCATGCAGCAGCAGCAAGGCAGGATATGGGCATCACTGACCTCACAGACTGTGGGATCCAACTCCTCATCCTGATTCCTCACACTGATGAGTGCATTCAGCCCTGGTGCCCTGGCACTGCTAACCTGGGGGACGATGGAGTCATGTGTTCTCTGTAGGACATAGGCTGCTGCTAGACTTCTCCAGCTAATAATTTTTCCCCATGTCTTCAGTCTCTGTCAGCTTCAGGGGATGAAGATGTCTGAAATGATTGTTCAGTCAGTATATTTGGGGAATCTGTAATATTTCTAGTTCCTATAAGGTGCTCTCAGTCCCCACCAGGGTGATCTGGAGATAAGCCAGGAAAATAATTCTGTCTATAAAATAAGCCTTGCAGACCACACTCCTTAGCAGAAAATGACCAATGAATCTATATCCTATGAGGCAGACAAAAAGCTAATGGGCACATCCAGAGTACTTTTAGTTTCTACCAGCATCTGCAAGTAGTGCATGACTAATGAGAAAATGGACCAAGAGGGAGAGTGATTCAAAAGGCAATGCACAAAGAAACCCTGTGAATGCAGCTGTCTGACATGTGGCTTGCTGAGCTCACAGCCCCTCTCCAGAGGCACTGGCAGAGCTGTGGGACTGGTGGGGATGGTTGTGCTGGGACTGAGCAGGCCTGGCTCATTGCAACCTCATCAGAGCAACTGGGGTTCCGGGTTGGGTCAGCTGCCATCTGATGGTGCTGCTTCCTGTCTGCTTCCTTCTTCTGCTTCATCCCTGGTCCCCCAGAGAGCTGCTGGTCAGGTGATGGGCTCTGTGGGCCACCTTCCTTAGGTGCTGTCACTGAGATCAGCTCCCTGATTCATTTTGGCATCTTCTATTTCCCAGGATTGGTAAACCATGTGGTTTAGCAGCCTGGTGGCTGCTGTGGGCTTTTGTCCTTTTCCATTGTGTCAGTCCTGCTCTCAGACATTCAGAAGACTTGGAACAGTAAATAATAGTTTACTTTACTGGAGTGAAGCTATGATTTCAGCCCTTAGGACAACTGCCATTTGCTGAAGTATGAATGCAGCAAACCAGCCTCTTCAGGCAAAACTAGCAGTGTCTGGAGAGGATTTCCTGCTGATTGTATGGCAGAAAGTGGGGTTTGTGAGCAGTGCCACTTTTCATTTTCCCCATCATCCCACAGCCATTGTTCCTTGATGTTTATCTTTAAAAAATAAACTCTGTTCTCTTCAGTCACAGTAGTGGTCCTTTTCTACCCTCATACCTGCATGCCTTGTGTCAGAACTGTCCCCTCAAGGGCTGTCTGAGCAGTACCATGTCTGCAGGTTGTTCAGCCTGGGAGGGGATAGAAACCCGAGCACCAAACATTTTGCTCGGGGCTGGGCTCTGAAGGCTGCACTGATTCCAGACAGGGAGATAGGGCCAGCTCCCTCCAGCCTGGCAGTCCTACCTTCAGCAGTCCTGGAGACTCCCAGGGAGGGTTTGGGCAGAGAGAGAAATAGATTAAGGCAGTCCTACTGCATCCTTTCTGCGTCCCTCTGCACTGCTGTGCTTTTGATATCTCCTGGGTGCTTAGGATTGCCTGGGTTTGTGGGGTGAAGGAGTCATAGGGGTGCAGTGAAGGGCTGAGCTTGTGCAGTAAAGCTGTGGGGTCAAACACTGCAGAGCTTCTTATGGAGTAAGCAAGTTTTCCTTTGGAAACCTCACCAAAGGCATAATCTGTGACAGCTCTCCCTAAAGAGCTCGTGGAATGGTCGGGCTCTTCCTTGCTTCCGTTTGCCCCAGTCTGTTGCTGGCATTGGTTGTATTCAGTGGCTGCTATGTCTGTCTGGAGGCCAAGCTACTGCTAAGGAACTTCTTCAGTTTAGGTTTTTTCCAGATGCACATTTCTGAAAATTTTCTTTTCTTACTGCTGTAACAGTTGTTTTTGTTCAGCAAAGAAATGTTTTCTTATTTTTAGGTTCATCAGGGTCTTTTGGGAAGGGTTACCAGGTGCACAGTACTGTTTTGCAGGAGTTGCTTATTTATTTGTAAGGGTTGGAAGCAAAAAGCTCACACTGCAGGTTGTGTAAACTTGTATGATATGAAGCCTTTTAGCTCAAGCTTGACAGAAAGCAAACCCACAGGCATCTAAACGATTTTTGTTTCCTTGTATTGCAATAAAGAAATTGCTTTTTCATGTCTGGACAGGTATCAGTTATGGTGAACAATGACAGGAAACTTGCTTTTAAACCTCTGGTTTGGTTCAGTTCAAGCCAGTTAAACGCTTTCCATTGGACTGAGAAATTGCCAAGGGTTGGTTATTTCCCCTTTCCTGCTGGCTTGCAGTTGTCTCTGGGAATGTCTTGTTGGAAGTAGGTAAAGGCAGTTGTCAGAAAACTTGAATAACTTCCTCTCCTTAGGACTGAGATGGGTTCTTGGTGTGAAGAGTTTTGTATTCTTCAAGGCTTTGTGTGGAGTAAAAACATCAACCTTCAAAAATCCCTTTTTACCAACTACCCTTCTATTTTTTTACACCTCTCTTTGTTCAATAGTGTTTATCTTACACTTGCATCTAGGCAAAGGTGCAGTTACAGTACGGATGAACTTGGTGATGCTGCATAATTATATTACCTGAGAAATCAAAAGGAATTAATTTGCTTGTGTTTCCCCCTCAAAGGAGCTGCTGGTGCTGAGCCCAGGTAAAGCAGCTGACCTGGCAGCCATTCACTTCAGCGAGCAGATCAAGAGCATCATCTCAAACCTGCAGGTGAAGTGTCAAACTCCATTAGTTTGGGGCTTCTGTACAGTAGGGATGTCATTCCTGTAGGAAATGATTGCTAAGAGTCATGATGAGTTATTGCTGTGTCAGTAGAAAGATAGGCTATTGCTACTCACTGATAGGAATTGTTACATGTCAATTATTTGGCCTGTTTGTAGAATTCTGGCCATAAAAATGTATAAGCACAGAGCTGCTGGTTGCAGTTTTTATTTGGGGTTCAGTATGGCTTGGAGTCCCAGTTCAGAGCTGTTGTCAGCAAACACATCCTCAGATTATTTGTGCAAGACATGCCTAAAGCAGCTCCTTCAGCAGGCAGCAGCTGGGAACTGTGTTTTCTTCAGTGGAAAAAGTTCAAGGATCACTGTTTTACAGCACTTTATTTAAAATAACAGTACTCTGTCTCCTCCTGTTGTACAGGACCAGTTCTTGCTCTTCCAGTTCCTGAAGAGTCTCCTTGATCCAAGGTATGTAGGAGATTGAACTGTTTACAAACTGCAGCTTGAAAATGTGGGTTTAAATCAATTCTTTGAAACAGCGCATCAACAACCAGCCTGTGGCCAAGATCAGGGTTAGGAAAGGTGACCTGCTCCTCAGGGTGCCCCAAACTGAGAGGGGACAGCCCAAAAGAAGCATTGTGGGGACCATCCTTCAGGGGAGGCCCTGCCAGCTCCCTGCCTGGGAAGTGCTGTGGGTTCCAGTGCATGGAATGTGCTGCCTCTGGCGTGTAGCAGGGAGCTTGGGCACTGCTGTGGAATGGTTACCCTGGGGCTGGAGCACCCATTTCTCTTCTCAGCAACAACAGCTTCTCTTCTCAACCCACTGCTTTGGTTACTTGACTGAAATGCTCCATAAACAGAAGAGCATTTTGGTCAACTGACATTTTTAATTTCTGTCTTGTTTCAGAACTGCTGCCATATTTCACTGCAAGCTCCTCTTTTTAACTACTTTCTTTCTCCATCTGCTCCTGTTCTTTCAGTGCTTCAGCACTGTGTTGTCTTTCTGTTAAATCAGTATCAAATGCTACAAGACATTTATATATGCACAGCTCCAGTTGCTTTCAAGCAATTGTTAATGCAACTGAGGGAGAGATCTTGGTTTATCAATTAATTACAAATTATTTGTGCTTAATGAAGATGAGGAGTAGGAAAAGGCAATATTATCTAAATTCAAGTGTCAATGTTTCAGTTTTTGTTGAAGCCGAATAAAAAGCTTGCTTTGGAAGCCAGAATCTGGAATTAATCAATCACCTCTTGGATTTTGTTAGCATGTAAATTAAGGAAAACAACCAACCAACCAAAGCCAAAACCTCAAACATACATTTTATTATTTTCTGAGTTTTGCAGACATGTTTGTGTGGAAGGTGTTCATTTCCATGCCTCCTGTTTTCTCTGGGGTCAAAACAAAATCAAAAAAATATCTTGGCTGGGTTTTATAGGAAAGAAATCAGATGATTTGGTTAATCAATGATTAATTGGGGAAAAAAAAAAGAAGAAGCAGAAATGAAACCCAGCTGGATGCTAAGTAGGACTTTGTTTATGCTGTGGTATCACTTGCACCCAGTGAAGGTAGTAATTAACCTGGGTTCTAATCTTATGCACAGAGTGCCTCCCATAATCTCTGAGTAATAAACATATCTAATTTCACTCTACCATAATTAGAGCTAAATAGATCCATTTCTCCTGTAGTTACCTTCTGATCACGGGCAACACCTGATGTGTTCAAACCAGCAATGGGAGGCAATGTTCTGCATCTGATCTTCCCACAGGTCTCTGCTTTTCCCTCAAGGATGATGTTCCATGTGGTGCACTAGGCCACATGGCTTTTTCTTAATAACACTCAGATCCTGAATCTGTTCTCAGTGCTTTGAAGTTGTTTTCTTCTTAGACCTATTGAAAGGAGCTGAACTGTATCCTGGGAGAGTCAGGGAAGGAGGGGAAATCTTGCTCTGCAGACCTAACTGCAGATGCACCCACACTTTGCAGTATATTTGTACATAAAGTAGTGATAAGGCTCTCCTGCAACATCTGTCTCTTTTCATCCAATCTAAATGTTTATATGCTTTTGTGAAGCAAAATTCTTGTCAAAATAAAGATTCTTAGAGCAGTAAATGAGCTTTTTAAGGTCTCAAATACAAATGATTGCTTGATCATATGGGGACAAGACTCATCATGCTGGTCTAACTATCCGAGTTGGTGGAATTGCATTAGGGATTAATTTGGCCCATTTAATTTAGATAGAGATTTATTTTTAAGGAGGTAGAAGGGGGAAGGGAGGAAACAGGGTTAATAGGAATTGCCTGGGGAAATTAAAACCAAATGTCTGAATGTTTGTAGCATAAAGCAGCCCCAGGAAACAGAGAATGTAGTAGGGATTGCTCAGCTCATTAATCACAGTCTTTGCTACATTTCCATTTTAAACTCTTGAGTTTTTTCCTCTAAAGAAACCCAACAGGGCAAAGCATTGTCTGTTGGCATTTGTGTTTATGTATTCTACCAACAATATTAACTTATTTAGCAACACAGTGTTCTGGGTTTATAAATGTAGTAACAGACTCTTAAACCATGAAAGTTTGTCCCAAGGGCTCTCCTCTGTGCCCAGCTGCCTGTGACACTTGCAGGGCTCTCTTGTGCCAGGCTTTATGAGAAGCCAGTGCTTCTCTTGCTTTTTGGAAAGACTATGGCAAGGAGACATTGAATATGGTTATATTGGAATGAACACAATCCCATGTAGCTGAGCAGGACCTGCAAGTCTCAGGATTGTTGATTAGTTTTAGAAATAATCAAAATTCAGCTTTCTTTCCATTGTCTCTTCACTGTGTTTCTTGATGAAATAAGTGGCTGAGGGAAGAGTGAGCTTGCTCATGAAATCGTAAATACTTGGTGCCAGAGTTTTTCCAGACTTGAAGTTTGCTCTCATGCTATAGGTACTTGACTTTCCATTTTTCCTATCTTGGCAGACAAGAGATCATTTTAGATAGAGAGTGTTTTATTTTAGTCTACTCATAGAAAGAGGAGAACACTCACTCCATTGCAGGCACTGGGGGAGTTTACAGGGTGTTTGTTGTGGGAGGAGTTGGTGAATGCAGAATTCAGAGTTCTTGTTTGGTCCTTCAAGATCCATTCTTTGCTGTCAGAGCACACCAGTTTGGGCACAGTTTTTATGGAGTTGTGCTCATACTTTGCACACTGTGATCAGTATGTGGGTGAGGCTTTTGTTCCTGGGCATGTCACATTTATAATCATTGTAATCACAGTAAGCTGCTCTCTTGGCTTGCTCAAGCCACAGCATTCTCCTGGCCTTTCTTGGATGGTAATATGCCTTTTGTAACTCCCAGGAAATAGAGGATATTGGACATCAGACCTTTTCCATCCCATGGCTGTAGGATTTGCACACTAACAGATCTTCTTCTGCTTAGGAATTTGTGTTCAGAAAGGTAATAAAACTCAATATATACACCCTGATCCCATTTCCTTTCCTAGCAGGAGCTTCAGCAGAAACCCCTGTTTTGTAGGCAGGACAAACTTCCACTGCTTCTCTGTGTGATGCACCAGTCCTAAAACTGCCATGGGAAGCATAACGTGCAGTGGCAGAGAGCTGCTGTTCATTTAAAGGTTGCTGTATCTGAGTCCAGGAAAGCATCATCCTTTCCCTCCTCACTTTGAAGGTTCCTCCTTCATGTTACTCTTTTTGAAAACAAGATCAGTAGGAAACTGTCAGGACAAAGGGACGTGGGCACTGCTCGCAATTCTCTTCTCTCTTCTGTTTCTGCATGAGATGTTTGCTTAATAATGAGCCGAGGGATTGGAAAATGGGGATGTTTCTCTAAATGAAGTATGAGTTCCTTTCTCAGTGAGGTAGATCAAAGAGATGAAACATTAAAATGTGGTAGAGGAAGTCAAAGAAGAATTTCAGGAACAATAAGCAAAAAGCAGCAAAACGTTTCCTCAAACACATGCAGAGCAGGTCTGTAGGACACAGACAATCAGGATCTGAACAGAGCACTCAGACCACAGGGTTTCATTGAGGAAATAAGGGTAATTCTTTGTGCCTCTTTGCCATGGAGTTGCTGGAGATGGGTCTGTGCCAGTCTCTTTCTTCACAGGGATCTTTGAGAGTTTAATTTGTACTGAGACATCAGGAGGATGTGTTGTGGAACAAATGAAATGACTGCTGAGGGACCTCCAGCACCAGTCACTAGTAGAAACAGCATAATTTTCCTCTTAAAACCAGATTTTTTAACTTCTGTGTTAAGGATAAAAGACAACTCACAATTAAATAAGAAACTCTTCTTCGCAGCTGAATTTCTGGGCTAGAATTTGATTTTAGTCTCTTGTGCCTGTTTTATTCCAGAGAAGGCATTAACCAAGACCTGCTACACCTCCCACCCTGTATCACTGAGCAGTTCATCGAGCTGCTCTGTCAGTACAGCCCTGACCAGGTTTTGGAGACACTCAAAGTTCTGGAATACTGCAGACTGGAGGAAACCATCCAGGTAGGAAAGAGATATATGACAACAGGGGCCATGGGATGCATTCAAATCTGCTCCTACCCCTTTAAACTGCTGTAAAGGTACTTTACTTTAGGCTTGGATTAGTTCCTGGATGATCTTCCATCTGTTTCTAGCACTCCCTGTCCCTCTGAGCTGCTAAACTGCTCTTCTGCAGCACAGTTGGATATATTTAATAGACTGACACTAAGTTGGGTCTCAGGGCTAATAAGAAAGGGCTGTTAGTGCTCTGAAGCTGCTGAGAAACTGCAGAGTAGAGGGTGGCTGTGTTGCTGCTAATTAATCATGTTGGGGGTATATGAAATCATGGGCCTGGGGTTTTTGGAAAGCAACACTGCCAAAATCTGCCTTGTGCTGGGAGAGCAACTGTTCCTTCTCTGTATGGAAATTGTACCAGTAATTTTTGAGTGCTGGTGGTGGCAGTAGTGCAAGCTGAGAAATAAAAGGAGATGCAGGAGAGCTGCTCAGCCTGGGTAAGGTGCCTGTGAGCACAGGCACTTCCAGCCCTGGCCATCTGCTTGGCATTGTCTTGTGGATAAACAAACACTGGCAGCTTTCTTCAGGCAGACATTTACCTTTTGTTCCTTTCAACTCAGATAACCCAGAAACATCAGCTCCACGAGGCTTCTTCGTATTTACTAGAGAAGAAGGGAGATATCCATGGTGCCTTTTTGGTTATGCTTGAGGTACAGTACTCCCAAATCCTGAATGTGGCATTGTTGCCATGCCATGCCATGCCATCAGCATGGTGGCCTGTGCTCAGGTTGGATGTTGTCCTTGTTCCTCACTTTGTTTCCCACTAGAACCCATGGAAGCATTTGCCTTCTGTCAAATACCAATAAATTGAGGTGTCTCCATGCTCAGAACATCAGTATATTTTTCTGACAAGTCTTCAATCATTTAGAAGATAATAGATGCTGAAATTTGTTTTTCATAGCCAAAAATCATCTTTCAGCTCCTGCTTTCATTTCCATATTTGGAAAAATGTTTATGCCATGTTAGTTGTGCTGGGGAGGAAAAGGGGGGTGAGCCTGTGTAACCACACCTTTGACAAACATTTCTATCAGGATTTTTGGGAGAAAACTCTCAAGTTGACTGTTCTGTGTCCTCTCTTTTGTTTCAGCGATTGCAGAGCAAGTTGCTGATGCTTACTCAAGATGATGAAAGTAAGACTTATTGAGTTAAATTCCATTTTCTATTAAAAGCAGACAGATAAACACAAAAATGAGGTGCTTGTGTCTGTCACCTGGTATAATGAAACTGTTTCAGGTTTCTAGGCATTGTAGTGATACTTCATATGGTAGTTATTTGGATGACACTCCCTCACTCTGGTGTTCTGATTTTGGTGAACACTGTGAGGGGTGGTTGGGGTGTGTGTGTGGTCAGTTGCCCTGTCAGCTTTTCCCATTGGGCCTGGTCCTGACTGGTCCTCTCACTGGCTTATCAAACACATTTTCCATGTCAGAGTCCATTCAAACTCACTACTGATCTTCAGCTGGCATTATATGGGAACAGTGATGGGAGACAGCTGGGAGTAGCTTTTTTGAGTGCAAATTTCTCAGCTAGATAAATAAGAATGTCCTGCCCACAGAAGATGAGTGTATGCACAGATGTGCTGTTCACTAGCCCAAGGACTCATGGGCACCTAATTAAATACACTGCCCATAGTTGTTACCTAGTTGTATCCTAAACCACAGCTAAAATCTTCCTTATTTGATGAAATGAAATGTTTTACTTGCCCAATTTATCGTGCTATTCAGGAAAAGTGCCAAAATCAGAACTTGTCTTTATAATGTAGCTGCTGACAGTAGTGAGCAGACTTTAGATGAACAGCATGATTTTATTTTGCAGAAGGATTGATAGTAACATTGTCTAATGGGAGTTAACTTGTCTAATAGTTTTAATAATTGTAATTTGCTTTTTCCCCCCTGACACTTAGGCTCAGCTGAACCTTCGTTACTAGAAAATATTGAAGATACTTTAATGAAAACAATTGCTCTTTGCCAGAGGAATTCTCATAGCTTAGACCAGCAACAGCGAGAGGTAAGGTAGTCAAAAATGTGTCACCAGAATCAACCAAGGCCTTTGTGTCTCCTGAAGCTTTACCTCATGTGTCTCTTGCTCTCCCCATCCATTGAATACTGGTATGTCCAGGCAGTCACAGTGTGCCTCTCCTTGTGTTCTCCCTGTGGTGCTTCAGGGTTTGGAGCAGTAAGAGTGAAATCCTCACTCATGAGGGTGAAGCACAAAGCAAGGTTCAGGTTAGAGGGAGGAAGGGAGGAGACCACAGCCTTTCCCTCTTTCCATCTCCAGATGGAAGTTGGGCACAAATGTCAGTCAGACACTGCAGAGGCACTGTGAGCTTCCTGGTGGCACAAAGCTGCTGCTGCTGTCACTGTGGCTGCAGAGCTGTTCACAGCCCCTGAATTGAGTGTCAGCCTGGGCTCTGAGGGGGGAGGTAATGCAGATGCCTTGAGCTCTTGCAGGGGGAGCTGGCTTTGCCCATCTCCTCACACTGAGGTTGTGTTTCCATTTTGCCCATGTCAGTGACACAAAGGCATCTTTAGTCCTGAGATTCTGCATAATTTATGTAATTTCTGAACTCAGAATAGAGAATGTTGTTCCCATGTCTGAGCAGGTGGTATGTCTGGAAGTCAAGAACTCTAATTTCTTCACAAGCACTGTCCAGTGCTTGCAAGGTGACTTGCTCCATTTCTTCTCTGCAATCATTGTACAACAGATAGGAAGAGAATTTAGATGTCCCTTTCCATTTGGGATCTATTTACTGTGCTACCCACTCTGTGAGCTCTCTGTACCCTGGAGAGTTTGTCTCTCATATGGGAAAGTAGTTGGGGAATTAATGAAGCAAACACAGATTGTTGTCACAATTCCAGTAAAGTGCTTTGCTCTGAGGTTACTTTACCATGTCCCACAGCTCTGTCCCACAGCAGTCATCAGAAATGCAGTTCTGTTCTCAGAATGTGGAAGGGAGTCTTGGCCAGTGGCCTCTGATGTTGCTCACAGCTTGTTTTTAGCACTGCCCTGTCCTTACTGGTTCTTTCCTCACATTCCATGATTCCAGGCCCTCTGGTTTCCCCTGCTTGAGGCCATGATGTCCCCACAGAAATCCTCTGGTTCGTCGCAGTGTCCATACTCTGAATGTGAGTACTTTGGCATTTGTGACCCCAAATAGTAAAAGTTGTGTCCTGCCTCTCGTCTAATGAATGAATAGAAGAAAAATTTTGTTACTCCATTCCTAAATGTTCTGCTCCCCGACTGGCAGGGAGCTCAGGTTGGGTGTTTGGTAGGCTGCAGCTGTAAGGTGGAAAGGGTTTTTTCATTTACTTTATTTTGTCCTGTGTGGAAGAGGAAGCCTGCCACAGGCTGTGCTAATAATTTGGTTGCATTGAGGATGGTCTCTGAAGGAGCCAAGGTGCACAATGTATACAAAGGCTCTGTAGGTTGGAGTCAGCACTTGGAGAACTCCTGATGTAATACACTGTTATTGTGCATGCCCAGCCCTTTTGTGCACCTCTGCCTGCACCTGTGTGCCATGTATAAAATCAGTGGGACTTGAATACCCCAGCTAAATTCTCTACTCCACTTCTGAGTCAGCAGCCTCCCTTTGTGGGAGAGATAAGAGTAGCTAAAAAGGGGCTTAGATGCTTTGGTCTTGGCAATGCCCAGCACAGGAAGGATGTGGAGCTGCTGGAGCAAGCCCAGAGGAGGCACCAAGGTGACCAGAGGGATAGAGTAGCTCTGCTGTGAGGAAAGGCTGAGGGAATTGGGTTAGATGGGATATTGGGAAG
>VZUA01085179.1:0-14177 GCA_013401035.1 Horornis vulcanius
CTTTTTTATTCCCCAACTATTTTTAAAAGCAGTAGTGGCATCTTTTTGCCTTTTACACGGACTTACTCATGCAAAATGAATATTTTTTAGAATAAGTGCCAGAAGGCAAAAATTGTTATCTTTGAATTGAGCTGTTTTAAAGAAAGTCACCTTGAAAATGTATTTATTTATGAAACTTTTATGCCTGTAGGCTTGCGTGAGTGGACATCTAAATGTAGCACAGAGTTGCTAACACGGAACTGCTGTTGCTGAGCAGCACCTATAAAACTATAGGCAGTTCTATTCAACTGAACTAACAATCAAAAAAATGTCAAAAAAATTACATAGTCTGCCAGAATTAAAATACACAAATAATTTGCCAAATCTAGATTTTTAGGACAAGCAGCGTAGCTTAACTTGAAGTCTAAAGTCAGAAACACCAAATTTTAATGGAATAAATATGCAGGTGTTATGAAATGTGCTGGATGGCTGAAGTGTGAGCACAGAGGTGTTTTCTGAGTGCTCAGAGATCCTAGAGAGTCTTTGGAGGCTTTGGTGGTTGAAGTGGGGGAATGTTTTTTTCTTCTGAGACATCAGGATGCAAGTTTCTGGTGCTGTTCAGAGTCTTATCCAAAATCATCATTTTTATGTCTCTGAAGTAAAGATTAAAAGACAATAGGATTAAAATTAAAAATATTTCTGAATTTTTTGTTTAATTTTACTGGTAAGTACTAAGGGATCATTGGCAAAACTGTTTTCCTCCTCATCCTGTTTCTGTTTCTCATGCAATCTTTGAAAGGATTTGCCTTCTAGACAAGTTGGCTTTGCATAATTGATCCATCCAAGAGCTGAATTGTCTGTGGGTCAAACGTGAGTTAAAATGTAATTTATTTTTCTTTTTTTTTTTTTTAAATATGACATTTCTCTAGGAATATTCCTGCCTTGCCCTTAGCAAGCAGAATGGTCTGTGCTGCAAGATCACTCTCACTGTGCTGTGCCCTGGAGTTTCACTGATGCTTTGCTTAAAGGAAATGGGGCAGTGAGGTCCTTTGATGTAGTGACAGAGAGAGAATCAGGAGAAGAGAAAACTGAGAATTTGGAATGCAGGTGGGAAAAAATAATCTGAACCTTCAGCATTTCCATGTGCAGGCTGCCAGTCCTGGTGCTTTTGGGGAAAGTGTTTGTTCCCTGCTCTCTCTTCCCCTGTCACCAGAATAAATTAATCCTGATTTTGGGAGTTGAGGAAGCTCCTCTCTGAGCTATGGTCGTGCTCATAGAATGACAAAAATTGTGATAAGCACCAAAATAAAGAAAAGAAAATCCTTGTCTTGGTGTAGAGATGGCAGGATTGTGTGGGGCTGGCACCCCCTTTCTGATCAGCCTCTGTACTCTTGGGGGTGGGAATCATAAACACTTTTCAGTCTTAGACCTTTTTTTTAATGTACCTTTCAGTGCCAATTCCCCTGCCTTGCAGGCTCAGACCTTTGCTCTCTCTGAGTCTCTTTTGCTGCTCTTGGGCTCATCATCTCACTGAGTTTGGGGCAGGTGGGGATAGATAATTCAACCTATATATTATACCAATATAGGTACCTTCAACCTATGTGCTTCTACCATATTCAAGAATAAAACAAATTCATGTTGTGGTGATTTCTCACAGTAATTGTTTGATTCAGGCTGCTGGATGTTCTCTTTGGTTTGTCATTTTAAGTTAAACCAGCAGAGAGCTTCTGGAGGGCTGAAATGGAGCATAATCCTTGGCTTTGCATCTCTTGGGGGGTTTAATCTGTGTTTGCATTTCATGAGGCTGCTCCAGCTGTTCTCTTGGGCACTTTGCAGCCTTCAAGGGGCTGAGCTCCCCACTCTGCTGCCACTGAGGGAGGATCTGTTGTTGCTGCTGTACACAGATGCCAAGTGATGTGCCCAAGGGCTCCTGGCAGGGCAATGAGCGTCCCACACTCAACTGCTGGACCTAATCTGGGGTTTTTTGCTTTAAGGGATACCCACCTTTGAATTCTCTTTCAAAACACTGTTCAAAATCTTCCAGGTTCAGGCCTTCAGGTAAAGGCTCTGAAGAATGGAAGTTCCCTTCTTACCCTGAAGTGCTCCCAGGCCAGCAATGGGAAATAGAAAGGGCACAGCAGCACTGGGAAGTTGTTTCCTGCCTAAAGTCATACACAGCCTGTGGCAGCAGGATGAAGTATTAACCATTTCTCAAAATAATTCCCTTCATATAATGTTTTTCCTGGGTATTTCCCCACTCCTTTTTTGTCTGATATTTCAAAGTAGACTTTTTGTTTTTCCTGTATTTCAGAAGCTTTGTTTTAGTGACATGTTTAGTGGAAATGGCTTATTTGGATGTTAATTTGAATTATGCCTTAATAGGATAAAGAGCATGTTTAACAATTTATAAGTATTAAAATTGGAGCTGTGCATTTGTCCTGCCTGCTGTGCTGGGGGGGGATGCACACACAGGATCTTTGTGACTAGTGGTAAAATGCTGGAGGATGCTTTTCTATTCCTATGAGTTCTCTGAGTTCTATAAACAAAATCCATATGATAGAAACAATGTTGGTTTTGTAATAAGCTTCAAAGTTCTGTTTTTTTTCCTTTTCATTTATTGCTCAGTCATGATTATCAAACCAGCAAGAACATGTTTCCCCATAGTTGAATAAAATAACCATATATGTCATACAGTTGTTCAATGAGAGATACTTTAAAGATTTTTTTTTTTCAAGAAGGGAATTTATTTTCAGGTCATTAGAGACAAAAACAGAGAAACTGGAGGTTTTTTTTAGAGAAGCAGGAAGCTGAGAAGAAGGGTAATGGCAGAAAACAGCTGGATTTCTATGGGGGCTGGGTTAAAAAATTGAGAAGTTCTCAACTCCAGGGATTGCTGAGATGTGGCAGTAGGAGCAGGAGGTGCTCATGCTTGCTACCTGGTAGAGGTCTGAGAAGAAATTTATGGTAGCCAAAATTCATCATTTAAAGTATTGGGATAAGATTTTAAATCCAGAGCCTCGTTTGGGAGCTTTCTCTGAAAATGTTCTGATCCATGCAGCAAGGATAAGAGAATTTCTAGTCTAGATAAAAGCTTGAGAAGGTGGTAGAAGACTTCAAATATAGATTTTAGTGAAACAAAAATAAACTATTTTCATTATGCTTCTGTCTTTTTGTATTCAAAGATGAATCCAGGCCTTGATTGCTTCTTCAATTTGACTCAGATAGATTATGGTCCCCTAATTGTGCCATGCTTTATCCAGGGCTCCAGTGGCTCTGTTGATTCCCAAAAACTTTCAAAGGGAAATTCTAGATGGTGGTCAAATATAATATGTGGAAATCATCTTTAGGAAAGAGATGGATAAAAGAAACAGCTAAGTACTGAATATGGAAATGCATTCCCTCTCTGATCACTGGGGGAAGACTGCAGCCCGTAACTGTGGGAATTCAAAGCTGAAGCAAAAGAAGGCAGAACTGCAATATGTTCTGAAGTGAGTGCTGAAATTCAGAGCTCACAGAGTGAGCAAACAACTACCCCTCTGAAAAATGTCGAGAAAATCTCTCATTCTGTTCACACCAGACTGAGACTGGAAATAATGCAGTTCATCTCATCACTGCCATTTTCGTTACCTTCAGCTCTGTGTTCCATATCCTAGGCTAATAGAGCTGTTCTTTTGTATTCTCTTTTCATTAAAGAATTTACTGAGGACCAAAGTGGTCATTTCACATGGGCAGCAGAATAATTTCCAACGCTAAGAAGAAAAATTGCAGACAATTTTTTGCTCATTTCTTCAGGAACTGGAAGTGCTGTGTGCATTGTTTCCAGCGCCGCCCGAGGGGGGGCCTGGGACAGACCACGAAGGCACTTGCTGGATTTAAAAAGCTTATTTGTGGAATTAGAGCTGAGATATGAAAAATGGCTCAGGGAGGAATTGGTGCCTGTTCCAGGGTTATAAAAGAATTTCCTTGTTTCCCTTGAATAATGGCTCCAAATGCCAGCGGAGTGGTGCAGCCTGTTGTTCTCAGGTGATGGCTCTCGTGGGATGGAGGAGCCTTCGTGCTTGGCATTATCTCTGGGAAGCATCGGGGAGGAGCAGGAGAGGGAGCAGTGCTGCAGGGCTGTGGGGGTGAGTTTCCAGCACAGCAGCCCCTCTGAAAGCGTTCCTGTGATACCTGAGGGAGGCCCAGGTGGTTGGTGATGGTCCTTGGCACCAGGAAAAGCAGCTGTGTGCCCTTGGGAACAAGCAGTGTCCTTAAGGGGAAGGGCATCAATTGTTTTTTTGTAATTAAAAAAACCCCAAAATGCAGTTTGTTCATTGAGTTTTAGGGGGAAATAGCATAAAAAGAGAAAAATGAAATATAGTGTACTTTATTTTTGATAGTGCTTAGTGCCAAGATTTTTTTTTCCTGCTGTAGTAAACCAGTGTGGCTTGCAATCCCATGCTCTATCATTCCAAACACGTGGGATATTTGAAAATTGTTATATTAAAAGCTTTCAGCCATGCAGAAGAGTTAGCATTTAACATGTGATTTCAGGTCTCCATACCCTCGTGTCAGCTCCTTTCACACACACGTTTGGGTGGGATCTGTATATCAATGACATATTCTAAGGCTGTAATTAAGAGTTTGGGGAGTGTCATAGTGGACACATAAAGCAGCAGTTCAGTTCTGCATGGCAGAAAATTCTGAGCAAAGCAGCAGAGGGGATGTGGTTTGTGCCTGCTCATCATAGAGCCCCAGACACAGGCTGATGCTCCTGCACACACATTTCACTGCTGGGAGTACAGAATGCTCTGGCCACTGCAGGCTGCAGCGTTGTCCTCTGAAACAACAAAGGGCACCAGTGCTTTGTTCTCCCTTTGTGCAGCTCCACCAAACACCTTGGTATCCCCATGGACTCTGTTCTTGCTGTTTGCAGCAGTTGAGGAAAGTTGTTGAAACGTGTTCCTGTGGTGGGGATGCTGTGCTGGGGCTGATCAGCACACATTCGTGGATTTAATTCTCTCTCAGAGGGACAGAAATAGGGAACCTTTCTCTCTGTGTCCCCAAACCATCCAGTCAGATTGTTTGCTCTCCTTAATGGTAAACATGGAAGGGATAAAGGGAGATGTGCACTGCTGCTGCACTGGGAGAGCCTCTGCCAGCTGTGACAGGAGCATGGGATGAGCACCCATCCCACAAATGCCAGGATTCTGGTGTGAGGGAGGGTTGTGCTGTGTTCCTAAATCCCTCTGAGGCTCAGTGGTGTCACCGGCTGCGTCTTTGCTGGAAGAAAATCCAAGTGAAATTCAAGTTTTTTACACCTTGCAGGACGTGCAGAGTGGAAGCTTGTGAGGCTTGCGTAGCTGGGGATGCTTCTCCTACAAAGATTACCACTGCTCATCAAGAGAACTTAAATAAAATCTCTGAGGGAGTTAATTTTAACCAAAATAAAAGTAAAATGACCCAATGGTAGTACTCGTTAATGAACCTTTGGCTTTATGAATTGCTTGCACTGTTTTAGTAGAATGCTCAAGGGGAAAAAAATCCTGGCTGCCAATACTTACCTCAGGTGCATTTTGCTTCTGCTCCCTGTATTGTTCTTTAAACAAAATATATTTGTTTGCAAAATAATACAAGTTTATTTCATAAGACTTAGTAACTGTACTAAATTCAATTGGGTGGAGAAGAAATTATGTTTTCTGCTTTTATTCTATAATTTTAATTTATTTTCTTTCTTCCCCCCTCCGGTTTGAGTTACAAAGTGAGCTGTAAGGTGACTTATCTTCATGTGACTTCACCTATGATTTATCTTCGTTCAGTGACCCAAACCTGACCAGTTATTGTTGTTTCAATCCTAATTTTGGCCCAGTTGAAATCAGTGGTTAATGTAACACTGCACTCTCAAATGCAGAATGCGAACTGAAGCTTCCTCCTTTGACTCCAGAGATGCCTTGGCTGATATTTTTCTGTAGCTCTTCTTCTCTTACCACATTATCTTATTATCTTCTCTACCTTATCAGTACCTCACTGAAGAGTTATTATACTAAAAGTATCTATTTTTAATATATTACCAGAAAACTTTTTAAGCTTCTTCAGAGCTTTAAAAACCTTATGCCTTTGAACTACTTCTGCCACAGTAGCTTTAATGAAGCTACACAGAACAGGGAACATGATTCCTTTAAACATCAGCATTGCTTGGCAGAATGGAGAGATGAATAGATGAAATCCCTTGGAGGCCATGGAACTTTTCCCATTAATTGTAATGATTTTGGATAGAAACCACAGAAAGAGAAGAAATCAGTGTAACAATTTATATAATTGGATGTATAAAGGGATTCTAGCAGGAGTTCTGTGAAGAATCCTTTCTCTCAGGAGCAAGGGGGCTGTGATGGGATGCCTGATCCCTGGGCAAACAGCACGGGGCAGTCCCAGAGTGGAAGTGCTGCTTTTCACAATATTAATGCAAACAGACCCTGGAAAATTTGTGTTGATGAAAGCCCTTTGAAATTGTGTTGCACTGTACCAGGGAAGAAGTGTAGCAAAACTTAATTTTGTTATTCCTAGATGTATTAGTGTATTAATTGGCATTATCTAGCAACAGGGAAAAATGCTTTGTATGAGGAAATAACACTGGATTTTCCAGGTAATGCTGTTGTAGTTGGTCTTTGACAAATCTCATTGAATATTTTTGCATTACTGATATGTTGATTTATTTATGGAATAGGCAAAACCCTCTTTTTCCTCATCTGTGAATAACTCTCATAATTAAGAAAATAAAATAAATCTTTTAGGATGGTTTGAAGGCCAGTTTTAGCTTGGTTCCCTATGTCAGAGGGTGGGCACTATTAACCTGGGTGTGCACTAATCCTGGGAGGGTTGCTACTCAGCCCCACAGAGCTCACAGCTGCTGAGAGCTGTCTCCTGCCCAGCTCTCCAGGGTGGTTTGCAGTGTTTTGATGAATGGAAATCAGTGCTGGGAACATGATAGGAGCTCATGCCACAAACCCAGGAGCTGACAGCAATTTGCTGCAATTTGTGTGTGTTGTATCTTGTCTGTTTGGTGTGTCACGGTGTTTTCTTACTGACCTTCCAGAGATGTTAAAACAAAGGGGATAAGCACATACTGTGGCTTTTCTGGCATTTTAATCTTTTTTGGCCAGTGGTTTAGTTAATTACATGTCACTATCACAGGATTATTCTGTCCCTTTTGATACCAGGCAAGGAATAAATGTAAAATGTATCAGCCAGAACCACTGAATCAGGTGTGCAGTCTTTGGCCAGTGGTGCTGAATGATAAAATGCTATGTTTACAATTCCAATTTTAAAAGTTTATTGAAGTTACAGAGGAATTGCATTGGTTTCAGTACATTGGTTTGAGTGTAAACTGAGACTCTTACTTAGGACAAAAAAAATTACAGGCTTAAAACACTGCTAGGAATGACATTTTGAGACTTCTAGGCAATATTTTCAATAGGAATCACCCTCTTGCACAGTTACCCCAGGGCCTCCCTGATAGTACACGAGACTAGGAACTGTTTGAATTTGAGACAAAATAGGGTTTGTAATTGCTGTGCATAACACAAGGCCTCCCCACCAGGACTTGTTTCTGAAGATACTTACACATGGAAGCTGTGGTTGTGATTAATAGATGGCTGCAGGCTGTTTTAGTGTAACAGTGACTGTGCTATAAACAGGACTGGGAAAAATGATTACCTTTAATAGGGTAGCAGCTGTAAGGGTGCCTTTATATTAAGTGACTTAATGAATACTGATCTGGAAGCAATAAATCAAAATGCAAACAATCTACTCTAATCAAGTAAGCAGAATATTTCAGATACCTAAATTATATTAAATGAACACTTCAATCAAGGTCTGTACCTGCACGTGTTCTTATGTTTAATCAAGTTACTGTTGGTGTAACATCACTTTTAGGTTATATAGATTTAGCACACACTTCTTTGCTTTTCTTGGTTTTGAGTTTGGGGTTGTTTTTTTGTTTGTTTGACATGAAGAAATTGCTTGCAGAATAATTAATAATCCCTAGTAAATCCTGTCCTGGTACTGAAGGGTTCTTTTCTAAAGAGTGATCAATGAGGTTATTGTGAAAAGTGTTGCAGCAGTTCCTTCTGTAGGTGTAGCTCTCTCTGAATGTCTGCATTTACAAATTTATTTGGTGGAAATTTGTGTGAGCACACTGCATGCACGTGTGTGCCAGGCCTGTGCACACCCAGGGCGTGGCAGCAGCTCCTCCAGGGCAGAAATAAACACTGACAGTGCTGGCAAACCAAGAGCTGTGCTCACCCTGTAAATGCACCACGTGGAAATGAAAAGAAAATGACATTTTGTCTGCTCAGGTTCTGATTCTGGAGTGCCTTGTGGGATTCTGGGTGTTTGCCTCAGTTCCAGTGCAGGTCCTGGCCCTACAGACATCCCTGGGCATATAAAAAGGGGGAGCTTCTGTAAAGAATTTGCAATGCAGAGTCAGAAGTCTCTTGGCAAGGTGCTGGTCTCACCTTCTTTAGTAAATATTTGTCCACCTTGGCTTTTAGTTTATTTACTGACCAAATTCCACACCTGCAAGCCAGAGGGAGACAGTGGTCCAGAGGGCACTTGTATTTCTGTTCAGGCATTGCCTAAAAATCCACCACCGAAGAATTAATAACTATCTGATATATTTTCTTTATTTATACTTAGTGTTTGATGGTTCTATTAATTTGCTTGGGATTTTTGTGTGGGTTTTGTTTTGTTTTGGGAATTTTTTAGAAGTGAAAAATAATACCTATGAGGCATCTGCAACTGATTAAAATATTCAGAGTTCCTCAGTATTTGTCTCTTCCCTTGATTTTGGGAACAGATTGCTGTTTTTGCCTCAAGAATCTTTCATCTCTGCTTCCTGGTGTCTCCAGTTTTGTCTGGGGTCAGAAAGGTGCTTGAGAGTTTCCCACCAGCAAACTGGATTCAGAGCAGCAGAAGGGGAGAAAAGCCAAAGCTGATTCCATTTGTTAGGCAGCTGCCAGGGCTGTGAGTAGCTGGGGAGGTCAGCAGGGGAAGGAGGATGGAAGTGCAGCTCCAAGAGCTGGGCTCAGCAGGATGGACTCTCCAGGGGAAGGGGGTGTGAGAGCCCCATGCAGTGCTGCACTCTGCTCAGGCTGCCCTTGCAGAGCAGGCAGGATGTGGGAATCCTTCAGGAAGAAATCCACAACAGCTACTTCTGCATTTGGCAAGCACAGATCTTGAACCTGAGCTCCTGACAGCTACCTGCTGAGGTCTTGGCTGCCTGGCTTTGCTGAGAGACCTTTTTATTGGCCCAAAAGTCAAAATAAATGGTAACTAAAACTGGTCCAGCCTTTGTGGTTGTCCCTAAACACAGCACTTGCATGAGATGCCCTCGTGTGGATGTGTGGGTAGATGCCAGGGGTTGGCATTCAGTGTATTTAGTTAAAAAACACCTTGGAGGAAACAGTGGAGCTGCACTAAGCTGATTTTCCTGTGTATCCAGCCCTACACATATTAAGCAACAGAAAGCATAAACGAACTTGAGGCTTTCTGCTTTGTTTGGAAAAATAATTGTTCCTGGGTTTTTTCCTGTTGTTCCAGTGCCAAGGCACCAGCAAAAAGCCTGTCAGAGTTCAAGCAGCATCTGGATGATGCTCTCAGTCACAAGAGTCTCTTTTAGGAAGATCTGCAAGGAGCAGGGCCTTGGACACAGTGATCTTTGTGTGGGTCCCTTTTTATTCTGTTCTCTGATTCTAGTTAAACTGTGTACACCAAGGGCTCAGGCTGTGATTTACATCCTACTTTGTAATAAAAACTGAGAGAGAACTTTGTTCTGGGGGCAGAGCTGATCTGCAGTTCTCCAGACTGAAATTCTGCCTAAGCCAAACTGGAGGCCAGTATAAAAGTATCCACTAAAATTGCCCCAGCTTTTCAGCTTTCATTTGTATTAAATAGAAGATGCAACCATCAGTCACAGCTTCCAGTACTGTAAACTCTGAGAGTCCCTTTCATGTCACTTCTGAATGTTGCTTAACTTCCACTTGAAAAAAGAACCAAAGCTGTTTTCCTGCTTTTAGAGGGATGTTTCTGCAGAGCCCAGAGCAGGCCCTAAGCAGTTCACAGTGCAGGGAGTTGTTCCTGGGGAGCCTCTCATTTCTGGGCAGTGATGTTGATGTTACTGCAGCTGACAGCAGCTTTTACAGCCAATCTGGGGAGGTGCAAGAGGCCACGGGCTGGAAAATGCCATTAAAAGTGCCTCTGGTTTGTAAAAGCTGCATAAAAAATCCTTTATGCTCTTGTGATGGAATTCCCCCTGCCAGATAACACAGGCCAAAAGTTAAAAATGTTACCCTAGGAGGGAATGTAGGTTAAAGTGCCTGTATATTTGTTAATCCTTTTATTCCCTCCAAATTAAAGTCCATCTTAAAAAAAAAAATATCAATCATTCATGTACTGGAGTTACTTTCCTTTTGTGGTTCTGATGATCAGAAGTCACACATCACTCACCAACGTGACCTTTCAAGGTGTTTCAGCACAGTGAATTTATCTGTTTATTTGAGTGATGCATCCTAAAACCCATCCCTTGGGAGGTGTCCTGTGGCACAGATGCTGGCTGCTCTGCTGGTGCTCCCACTGGAAGGGCTGGCATGAGAATTGTGCAATTAATAATCAATAATCCTGGGAAGGGACAACTTCAGCATGTCTAGGGCCTGGAGCTCATTCTCACTTTGATCCTGTCAGAGAGGCAAAGTCCCAGGCATGTACAGAGATCCCGCCAGTAAACAAACTTCAGCTGGCTCTGAGAGCACCTCTCCATTCCAAAGGTGGAATCTCGTGGTAAATCAGTGTTAAATGAACATTGCAAAGTTGGGAGCAGCACTTTGTTGGTGTCTGTGCTGGCTGGGTGTGCTGTGCACCCACACACAGAGCTCTGTCTCAGTCCTGTACTCCTGACTCTGAGATAAATGAGCAGAATTGCTTTCAACACGATGGTTTTTTTTGTTAGTGGTTTGCTCAAAAGATACATTTGATTTTAAATTGTGAAGATTTTTTGTGTTAATGTGTGTAAAGTGCCTGCTTTCTAACTCTCTCAAAGGGTGGCTGAGGGGAACAAGTTAGGGAAGGTTTGTCAAATTTGTTGCATTGCTGTAATTACTTGACAGACCAAGTTATTGAATGGGATTGTGAAGATGGGCTTTGGGACTTTTTGTATTTTCTTCTGGCTGCATTGAAAACGGTCATTTTTGCTGAATTTTGGTATTTGAAATTAAAAATCCCGTCCCTTAAAGTAACCTCTCTGAGAGTAGGGAGAGAGGGTCTCAGAGGAGCCATTTGTGATCCCTTAATGGTAAATGCTTGCACTCAGCTTGGAGCTATATTAAAAAGGCTCCTTTTCCTCAGGACTGCTCAAGCCTGATTCAGAGAATCTGGACAGGAGGAAGGATGTGCCTCTCAGAGCAAAAATCACCTGCTGAATTAAAAAAATTCTATTTTGTTTTATTTGTTATTTATTTTCAGCCCTTTTTTCATCCTTTCATTGTTTTTAAAAAATTTGCATTAATTGACAGCAAATGGAAAACCAAAATCTTGCTCATTGTGATGGGAACAGATGCTGAACTTCAATCCCTTTGAATGCACAGCACCCCAAGTCAGGTAGAAAGTTTCTTGTGAATAATGAAGGAAACTCTGCATTCTCTGTGTTGAGTTTCTGTTTGTTCTGTCTCAGAGTTTGCCCAATGCACTGGGGGGTGAGAGGAGCCTGAGTGCCTGCAAGGATTATGGATATGCTTTAATGAATTAAACAGAGCTGTTTTTCTATCATTATGAACCCAATACTTTTTATTGATTCATGCAAGCCTCAGAGATTCTTTTCCTCTGAAGGAAAGAGAGTTTAATGAAAATACATAATTTGGCAGTAAGGATGTTTTCTGCTCTCACCTCTCTTGTTTTTCTCCTTATTCTAGCAGTTTTAGCAAGTGTAAAGTTGTGGTACTGATAAGCCTGGCAGCAAAGAGGGCAGTGGTTTCTTTCTGAGTGTGTGAGGAGATGGGAAATAATGCAAACAGAAAAGCAGCTTGAAGCAATTATGTGAGTTAGTCTGGAATAAAGGGGTGCAAGTGTTCTCCAGGAGCACACCATTCCTGGAACAAGTTACAGATTGGAGACAGGCCCCAGGAGATTTTCACTTTCATTATTGTTCACCTGTGCATCCAAGGAGCTCATAAAAATACTATTTCTGGAGGGGAATCTCACTTCAGTAATATATCAACATACATGTTGCCTTGATAGAAATAACATTCTTTGCATAACACATTAAATAATTTAGATATTTTAAGTAAAACTGTTTATCTGAAAACTCAGCAGGTTTGCAGATTGGTGTCACAAGGCACTGAAGAAATAGCATCAAGCAACTCACTTTATTCTAATAGAAATTTTATTTTTGGCACAGGTGAATAAGGGGAATTGAAAATGTTACAGCTACCATATCCCTTTCCCCTCCCATCTTCTCTTGAGTCATACATGAAATTAGAAAAGATTCTACACATATGTACCTGTTAAAATGGTAAAAGTTGAAACCAGAATGATAATGTGAACAGTGACTAGTTACAAATTTCTTAGGCTGAGTTTCAGAGTCACAGCCATTTGCTGAAGCTGAATTGTAATTGCTCATCTTGTAACAAAGACCCTTTTTTCCTGCACTCTAACCATATTTATTAATTTTGGGACTATTCCAAAGTGGTTTGTTATGTCAACTTGGTGAGATTTGTTCTATCCATACATCTTTTCTAATATTTTCTAAGCCATTGTTTCATGTGCTCCATGGTAGATATTGGAAAAATCATCGAGTTCTTACAAATTAAAATTGTATTTGATTGCAAGACCAGTGTCCTGAGGAAAAGGCTGCACTGAGATCTGGCTGGACCTTGTCAGAACACCAGAAGATTCTAGAGTGGTGTCTTTCCATAAATTTTGATGACAGGAAAAGTTTCGTATTTTCATGGGCACCAAAGTTGATCAATTACAAGTAAATTCAGAGGAAATCCAGAGTTTCTTATTTCTGGAGTTTATGTGCACAGGGGCTCCTCTTCATCCGTGGCTCTCAGCATGAGGACCCTCCCATTGTGCTGTGCCTCAAAGGAAGCATGCCCCAGCAGTAACCCACAGCCCAGCAAGGCAGATTTAAACCTGGGTTGGTTCTTTTACCTCCTGGAGGAGATGGGGTGAGGGTGGGAAGCTGATTAACCCAAAGGATACCAATGGAGGTGTTGGCTCTTATTAATCCTTGGTTATTACAGACAGCAGCTGTGTAGGTCAGAAATGGGAAATCAGGGTGGAACTTGCAGCAAATATATGGATAAAATTCTGTATTTTATACACTGGCCTCAGAGCTGCAAGGAGCTGAACCCAAACACACAAAGAGGATCTGTGAAAACCAAGAGGAAAGAGGCACTGGTTTGATTTGCTTTGCTGAGTCAGGACTGTGAATAGAGCAGAATTCTGACCTAAAATCAACTTGACTACAGAAAAAGTGGGTGCAGGTTGTGCCTCACCTCTCCAGCACCTGTGGGATCTTTGTCTCTGCTGGAGAAGGGAAAGGAAAGGCTCTCAGAGCTGTGTCACACACTTCATTTATCTGCAGGGGCCAAGTGACCCCCGTGGGCCCAGCCAGCACCAGGGAGATCAGGCTCCTGGGCAGGCAGGGAATAACTCCAAAACAAACCTTGTAAAAGCAGGTAAGCTCTGTGTTAGCCACTGGTACAGCCTGGTGGGGTTATATTCAGGTACAGGACAGGTTTCATCTAATTCAGTACATGCATTTCTGATATCAAGCTGCATTCATGACTCTGCTGCAATTTGAAGTGTAAATTAATATGCCACACGTAACCTTCTAACTATTTGTGTTTCTTACTGGTTGGGAATAATTTGCTGTGGCATTTGGATGTATGGAAATAAAGTCTTTCAAATGCCATAAAATGATACACTGATGAAATACTATTTAATGGTAGTTGTGAGTGATTTGGTGTTAAGGATGTGTTTGTGGATGTAGGTAGATTATAAAATAGTTCAACACAACATGAATGAAAGGTGAATGCTTATTCTTGATACCCACTACTTTTATAGTTAATTTACATCTTGTTACCTCTTCTGTACAAAGAAAATGAATGGAATCCCTCACTCAGCCTGTCCTGGGATTTGGGAATGGGACCCTTGAACAGCTGAAA
>VZUA01085179.1:14482-25565 GCA_013401035.1 Horornis vulcanius
TTTTTTTATTTTCCATTGCAATTTCTTTTTCTGTTTCAGTTATTAAATTGTTCTGATCCCTCTTCCTGCTTTTACCCCTCCTATTGTCTCCCCCATCCCCTGGTGGGGAGTGAGCAGGTGTCTGTATGGGATTGGAGCTGCCAGTGGGGTTTGCCATGCCAGGCCAGGAGGTACTGAAATGGGCCATGGTCCTTCCTTGTGTCCAGACAGAGACTTCCTGCTCTGATTTCAGGTTTGAGAAGGTGGTGGGCTCAGCTCTGGTGTCCTTCAGTTATGGCCAGCAACCAAGTTATGGTCATCATCCCACTGCAGTCACTGACAGCACAGCCTGTCCTTCATTCCCACATCAAACGTGGGGTGGAAGCCCTGACAGGGGCAGCTGGGCTGATTTGCAGCCCAGAGCTCTTTGCCTTTCCTGCCCCTGCACTTCAGGAGTCCCCCAGCTCCCTGTGCTTTGGGGCAGCAGCAGCACCTCATGTGCACAGTCAGGAAAAGAGCTTTACAGGTTCAGGTGTCTTTCATCTCCCAGCCTCCCCATCTCACTTGGAGATTCAAGTTCTACCCTAGTTTCATTTTCTGTCTTTTCTCACAAAAGTACTCATATAAAGAGCCTTTATTTCCATTCTGATGCACCCCTCTTGCCTTCTGACACTACCTCTGGTTCCATTAAAAAAGGACATGTCCAAGAAGTGCACTTGCAGACACATGAGTTGAAGCTTGGTGTTTGGAGTGAGTGTCAGTGGCTCTGTGTTTGCAGTGGTTTGAGCCCTGCAGAATAGTTGTGACTGTGGTGTGTCCTGATCCTCTGATGCTGCTGTGGAGAGAGCTGTTCTTTCCCCTTTGGCAAAATTGCTTTTTTCTAGGGATTAATTTTCTAAATGTCTGTGTTTAGTAATTTCACACTCTCCTGTAGAGCTTTCCATAAAGCTAGTTTTCTCTTTCTGTTCTAGCATGATATCTGTTTTGGTTTGCTGGCTTCTGCAGTGGGTTTGTGTTTCCTGGAGGTGACACCCCAGTAACCTGCTCACATCAACTATTTGCTGCCACAGTGTGGGTTTTCCAGAGATAGAATTAATCCCTCATTTGACCTGCCATGCCAAAATTCCACCTTGCCTCACTGTGCAATGGAATACCCATCAGGAGGCGAAATCTTAGGAATTTATTTTGGTGCTCTCTTTCAAAGATTTATCAAGTTTTAACATGCTGTCCAGTTCTCCTGGCCAAAATGTCTTCCAGCAGTAAAAATCTGCTGTTAGTTGGCTGCAGACTTTTGGGAAGATGCTTAGAGTTTAGAGTTTGTGATGTTATCAGTAACAAAATGATTTAGAACTCGCTGCACAGTTCAGCTATTCATAATGATTTGATCAGTTTTGTCAGTGCCCTAATTTGCCACGTAGATAAAATCCCTTACATTTGTGTCTATCACCTGTGGGCAGCTTTCTGCCTCTGAGCCTGACATTTTATTCTGTCACGCTATGGAATTTATTTTTCCTTCTCTCTACACTAAAAAGGAAAATCATTCTGTAGGTGAGGTTCTGTCCCCTGCCCAGGTCCCAGGCATGCTGCAGTAGCAGCAAGAGAAAGCTCTTCCCTCTTGCCACCGCCTGAGTAAAGAACACAGCAAAAATCATTGTCTGTGGCACAGTGCTGGGGGCAAAATATTCCATCAAATCTACAGAGCAGCAGCTATGGGCAAACTTATCAAAACCTGTAATACTGCAGGAGATAAAGGAGGAAAAAACTGAAGCCTGCTTCTCAAATGACACCCATCCATGGCAGAAATGAAGGCAGGCAGCAGCTCTGTTACCTTTAAAATCTCCATTTGAGTGATTTGTTTTGTCTGTGCTTTGTCCTCCGCTGCAAATACAATTTTACATAGGAAGTCTCTTTGAGAGAAGGGGTTCTCAAAGCTGACAAAAATTTGAAGTTAGACATCAAATATGAGTTTTTGTAACTCCCCTAGCATGAACTGATCAAATTTGGAATGTTTCTGGGTTATATTTGTGAAGCACACAAAATATTATATATATATAGGTGAAGCACAAAAAATATTTCTATTTTTTAATATCCAGGCGGGGGGTTAATGTTTGGCTGTCCCCACAGCAGACTCAGGAACCCAAATTTCCAGCATTCCCTAAATCCAGTGGGAAGCTGCTGTGTTTCCTCTCCGTTTTAGGGCTGTGCTCCTCAGTCCTGTTGGGAGGCACTGCCTGCTCTGAGGATGCTCACTGGGGTAAAGCAGCCAACTGGGATGAGCAGGAACCCAAAGCAAACCCCACAAACCTGCACCAGCTGTGGAACAGACACTGCTCACAGGGATCTCTGGTTCACTCCACTGGCAAGCTGCATTAATATGTTTCATAATTCTTAGATAAAGGTAAGCCAAATTTGGCTTTCCATTTCTCACAGCAAAATGAGACACTCGATACTTTAAAAATATCACTTCATTATTTATGCTGAAATCAAGCATTAAACACAGTGGTGAACAGATAAAATAACTGTTCTGAGAGTTAATTGAAAGTCAGGTAGAACAGGGATAAGAATATTCAAATTACTTCCAAATGCTTTCTGTTTATAGTTGGATTTACTACACAATATAATTTAAGTAATCTGCAAATTCTTTATCTGTTTTTGATGCCAAAGCTATCACAGATCTCTCCTGACCCTCCCCTGGTATGAGTCTGTGATTTTGCTATAGAAACACTGATGGAAATCAGTAAAAATGTGTTACTCTCTTTGTGTGCATTTGTGTTAAATACCTGATTTCATTTTATAATCTTCTCTTGTACGAATTTATTTCTCCTTCTTGTTCTGCACATTTTGCAGACAAATTTATTTTCTTTTTCAAAGTGCACAGACCTCTCTCCACCCCCAAACTGAACTAAACCCATCAGTTGTTACAACACCAGTCCATGTAAAGAATTTGTGCCTGGGTTATGTGAGAGTAGTAGAATCATGATGGTGAGAACGTTTCTGCCTCCCTTTTTATACTTAAAAAGGTTTCTCCAACTGATTTTTGCAACCTAGATGATCCATTCTTCATCTTCTTTTATTATCACTTAACATTGTTTGCAGATTTTTGTCTCTGTTGCTGTTACTGATAAGGAATTTCTTTAGACTGGGTTGTGTTTGCATCAGCAAAATCTGTGAAATTCATTATATACACAGCTGAAAAGAAAATGGAAAATACACACTTACATTGGCTCCAGGAACTATAAATTTATTTGAGCTGTAACATTATTTCAAAGTGATTTCTTGTCTAAGATAAAATTATTTTAAAACGTGGGGTTTTTTTCTTAAAATAGTTGAAAATGTTTTTTCAGTAATATATTACTATGACAGCAAAAAGTAGAATAAATAAAATCTGAACCTGATGAAGAGGAAGGAAGGAACAGGGTAATTTAGAACTGAAATTATTCTGGAGCTGATCTTTAAATATTTCCAGAGAAGGAGCTTGCTGTGGGATTTGAAGCTGCAGTGCTTCAGGCAGCTGTAGAATCGATTCCTCTTAAGTGACAATGCCATTGGATTTCAGTTCCTCACTTTGGAATGAAGGCTGTAATTGTGGTTCCTAGAGCTTTCTTCTAGATGATGATGAAGGATCAAAACCAGTGGTGTGCACTTTTGAATAGTTTACAGGTAAACAAAGTGATTCAGTGTTTTATTTAAAATAATGTCCTATCATGCCTTGCATCCTGTGTGTTGCAGAGCATGGTGCACGTGTGTTGTTGCTGTTTCTGAATGGAATTCAGATTTTCTACTTACTCTGGGACAGAGGTGGAGTTTGCTCCCAGCTGTTGCTGCCTCCTCTCACATCTTGCTCCTCATGTTGATGGAAAGGCTTCCTTAGCTCAGGATTTTCATTCATCCTCTGGATCCTGAGCACATGCCCAGAGTGTCTTTCTAAGGAGCAGGGTGGTGAAAACCAAGTTCTTTCACCAGAAGCTGTTTTGGAATTTTGTTAATGCCATCAAACTTCTCAGGCACAAATTATTCAGTTCTGTGCTGCATAATGAGCTCAGCTGAAATAAATGAGTTCCTTGTAGAGCTGCCATTGACTGAAATGATGCTCAGATGAGCTCCACTCAGAGCAATCTGAGCCACAGGTTATGGTCTCACACTTTAAAATAAGGTGTTGAGATCTTAGGAGGGGATTTGTTTGAGAATCAGATGATTTTAACAGGATGGTGTCTTGCTAATTGGGTTTTTGGTGTCCTGGGTACATCTCTGCCTGATTCATTGCAGCATCAACCAGTTAAACTTTTCACCTGAGCCTTTCCTGGGGCTTTACCTGTGGAAGAGCAGAGCTGGATGTGTGGAGAGGAGAGGGATGGATCATTTTGGGGAGGGTGGAAGGGGGTGGGTGTTTTTGCTGGTCCACAGGCACATGGCAGCCGTGCACAGAGTGTTTGGCTCTTTCAGACTTTCCTGCTGGGAGAAAATGGCTCAGACCAGCACTGGGAGTGCCTCCCTGGGCAGGGGGTGAGGGAAAACATCCTGGGTGCAGCTGCCCAAAGATGCAGCAGCAGAGCTCCCCTCCAGCCCCAGGGCTGTGTGTGCGTGTGGGGAAGTGTGAGAAATGGATTTGTAGAGGATTCTCAAAGCCTGACAGGAGGCTCACAGCATCTTGCACATCTGTGTGCCAACTCTGAGATAAGGTGAGCTGACTTAGGCCATGGAGTAGAGAAGAGGACATCTTTGAGAGAGAAACTGAACTAAAAGCAAGTTTCAAACAATGGCCTTGCAAACTGACCAGATATTTTGGAGAATAGAACTGTGAAAGATGCAAGACCACGTGGGGTAAAATAAAAAGTGTTAAAAGTATTAGCAGCGTTATGTAGCAAAAGCTCATAGGCTGAAAAACATTTATAAGGTGTTGTAACAAAGAAATAGTTTGGCTTCTGATAGAATGGAGTTGAGGTTTACATCTCTTGTGTCTCACCCTTCTTTGAGATTGATAATGGAATAAAATCTTTGGAAGCGCCTCGCAGCTGCCCCGTGTCTGCAGAGCTGAGATTTCCATCAGGGAAGCGCCGGGAGAGCAGAGGGGAGGCAGGCAGGAGGTGGCAGTGGCCCTGGTGCCAGCGGGCGGGATTGATGTGCCATCAGGGGGATTTGCCGGGCAGCGCGGCTCCCTCCCGGGCTGCCGGGCACGGCGCGGCTCTGTCACCTTCCCCGGCAATGAGGCCATAACTCACACCGGGAACGGCGCTGCCACAGGCAGCGGGAGCAGGAAGGCGCCATTCAGCACCAGAGCTGACAAAATCTGATTGTTAAGTACCAGTCAGTACATTAAACTTCATATCTCTCTAAAGAGCGAGGAGGGGGAGGAATGCCTCGTATCACGCAGAGACGTGTTACAGGAGACAAATGCCAAGTGAATGCTTTATAAAACTGGTGTGCTTGAAAGCGTTTTGCAGTCAACAGCCTGTCTTTTGTCTGCCCTTCGCTGTGACAGCTGCAGTGTGCCACAGACCTTAAATCAACAAAAAGCACTGGAATATCCTGCTCTGGCTGCTTGGCAAGGAGCTGCTGCTCCAGTCTGCCTTCTGCAGAGAACTTGGCTTCCCCAGCACACCTCCTGCCTTGGCTCTTCTGGGGCTTGCACTCGTGTTTGCAAACTTGCTGTCACTTCAGGAAAACGATGCCGTGGTTAGGACATGGATGGAATTCTGATACAGACATTTTGTAGGCAAAAAACTATTGGCAAGAGTGGCAGTGGAAGGAAAGAAGAATTGAAACCCTGATTGTAAAGTAGAGAGATAATCATCAGATCTGGTGGGCTGTGATTTGTGCAGTGAAGGCAACACTTGGAAGCAGAGGGAATGTGGCATAGGAGAGTTTGCCAAAACTCCTGGTGCCCTTAGGTGGAAAGCTGTGTTTAAAAGGTGTGAAACAGTTTCAAATACAGTCAGAGACTGGGCCCAGAGTTGGTTCCAGTGATGGTGTAAGCAAGCAGGGACTTACAAATGGATTATGGATGGTCCTTGAGGAGAATATTATTTATGAAGAAGCTTTTTCTCCTGGCACTCTGTACTGGAGACAAAGGGCTGAGCAAAAAGTCTTGGTCAGAAACACCTGTGAACAAGCAAAACCTTCAGAACTGAACTGAACTTTCTTTTTCAGTTAAATCTATCTAAGAATCATTAAAATACCAGCTGAAACCAAGGTTCTCAAATAAGTACGGCTCTAGAATTGGAGGGATTTTTAAAGCATGGCAATTTGCAGTAAGCTGGGACAATTATTAATTACTCCATCAGGATGTGTCTTGTCTCCTATGAAAAAGGAATAATTTGATCTGCCAGTCTACAGCATGCAGTTTTCATTAGGTTAAAAACATGGAGGTGGGACTAGGAGCTTGAATGCAGTATTTAGGTTTAGTTTACCCTTTTTAGTTTACCAAGAAACATAAAGGTTGAAATTAAGATTTACTTTGTCCTTGTCCACCAGGTTGAAGTAATTAACCTGAATGCCTTAGACATAAGGATTTTCTCATTTGGTTCTTAATTTCTTGTAAAGAGTCCATTAATACTTAAATTTCTCCAATCTCTAGTGGAATCTGTTAATTGCCTTACACAGTGTCAAGGAAAATCATTGGTGCAGTGTTTAGAAATGGAGTTAAGTCAAATGTTCCACTAGTTGCTCCTTGTTAAAGTAATTGACATCTTGATTTGTTATATAAGAAGCCTTCATTTATTTGTCTTTCCTATAAAACTTTTCTCCCTTTTTTTGTTCCTTTGCAACTCCCTTAAATGAGTGGAATTAGGCAAAAAATTTCCCATGATCAGATCTTTTTTATAATTTTTTTTTTTGTAGTTTGGAAATGAGAAGATAAATTATTTCCTTGACTGCTTTTCCACAAACTAGAGCAGTGTGTGCTCTCTTCCTGCCACATCCTGTCCCCACTCTGGATCCCAGTGTTTGTATTTCAGTCCCTAATGGAAAACTCCTTTTTCTTGTGTTCTTTACACCTCTGTGTCATTCAGCAAATTTTTATGCACGTAAGATGAGAAACAAGAAAACAACTTTGAATTATCCTGTGTTACTTTATGTTTAAGTTACCATTATGGATCTAATTGTGTTATTTTTGCTGCTTCATTTTCTGGTGAATTGGCATTGGGGTGACAAACTACATTAGCTTTTTCAGCTTAAGCAACAGCAGAAAACATAAACCTGAAGTCTAAAATGACATTTTTAATCTCAGAAAAATTGCAGTGGTTTCATTCATATGTTTTTCAATCAATAGCAAGCAAATCAAATCTCCACGCTTGCTAAAAATGCTCTTCACAATTACAATATGTGCCTATTTCTGAAAAAGTTAAATTACTTTTAAAAACATTATTTAAACAAACACTTCAGAGATGCATTAATATTTCTGAAATGACTCAAATTGTGTTGTAGATATTTATTACACACCTTTTGCATACATTCCAGGTTCCTGTTTTTATTTAGCATCTGTTGTTAATGAGCATTTTTGCCTTAGGATTATACCCTCAAAGCCATGGGAAGATGTGCAAGTGAGGTGGGAGAAGAGTTACATCCAGTCTGTAGTGTTGATTTTTGTCATAAGTACAGTCAGCAGATAATAATGGGGGGAAAAAAAACAAACCCTCAGCTCATCCATCTCAGTTTTTAGAACACTTTTCTTTTTTTTTTTGTCAGATTGAGCCCCTGTTTTGTGCCCTCTGTAGAGTGCTGCATCCTACTTGCTTTATTTTTTTCAGTTGGTTAAGTTTTAAGTCTCTGCAAGAAAATGCAGTTGTATTGAGCAATTGAGAAGATCTGCAAGCAAAGCTCCAGAGAGGTCTTAATGTGTGTAATTTGTCACCGTTATTTCAGTCTATGCATAGAAAATAGACTTGGTGTTGAAATTCAGTTTTTATCTCTGTCTTCTCCCTCATTACCCAGCAGAATGTGTGGTGGCTGTGGGGATGGGCAAAAGGAGGAGGAGCTCTTGTGTGTGCAGGGATTTCTTGGGGCTGTAAGGGATGCAAAATGCCAGGGCAGCTCCAGCAGCAGAGCAGGGGGGACAGAAATGCTGAATATTCCAGCTATGCTGCAATGCCACAGCCCCGTTTCACTTCAATACCTCAGCAATCCCCTTGATTTTACTATTTGTCATACAACTGTTTGTACTGCAGGCAGGGTTAGAATTAGGCACAGCTTCATTCTCAGTTTGGGGACTAAGGCTCTGAACGTGTTTATTTCTCTGGGCTGAATGCTCATACTTGTCTGGTTTACTTTTATATTGTTATTGTTTATGGTGTAATTTCTGGACTGCAAACCTACATTGTGCTTTTTAAAATTCATTTTCACAAGTTCAGAAATAAAACTCAGTGAGAAAAAGCTGTGAAATGAGGCAGGCCAGGCTTTACAAATTGCAGAGTAATTCCAGACTGCTGTTTTACTACTATTTCCAAGTTATCTCTGCCTGAAGTAAGAACGAAACTCCTAAATATAGGGCTGCTCTCAAGTTTTATTAAACCACTTGCTTAGTGTGAAATTAATTTGTTCAGGAAGGAATATAAATCAGCTGAGGTGAAAGGAAATTGATTTTTACACCACCTTTCACTTGTTGCACTCATAGTAGTGTAAGCTTCATTAGACTCTTGGAGTGTTTATAGGTGTTATAAAACGTTTAACACTTGATGTATTGAGGTACTTGAAGGGGTTTCAGGCATTGGAGGATTATATTGAGATTCCATTGCTGTCAATCTGGTATTTTGCACATGGGGGAAGGAAATGTGTGCTCTATAATAATTTTAGCCATAAATAATGGTTTTTTTGTCTGATACTGTGAGACTGATAGATGCAGTGAGAAACTCCAAGACTTGGAAACAACACTGCAGCATCAAAGGTAAAATTGGTGTAAATAGTTTCACAGACATATTGAGAGTCACAAAAAGCATTTGGAATAGTGCAGGAATTCATAAATGCTCCAGTCTGGTGGGCATTTTGCTTCTGTGTTCCTGCTGTCAGTCCAAGTTTCCAGAAATGTGATATTTGAGGTGTTCCTCCCCTGTGCATGTATAATTATGCTTTATTATAGTACACATGCTGACATGGCAGAGAGTTTTGCCATGAAATAAAAGAAAAGAGTAGAAAGTACAAAAAGTACTAAGAACTCCAATCCCGAGACATATGACACAGTTCACTTCTAGGGTATAGGTCTATAAAAATTTAGCAGTGCAGTTTGTTACTGTGTGTTCAGAACTTTTTGGAAATGCAACAGGTTTCACATATAATGGCAGTAATTTTCTTTTGGACTCTGTAGCAGATGTGTGCTTTCCTAAAGCCAGGTGATTTATGGAATAAATGGAATAATGCCTGTGTTGGGTTTGTGGGCTTTGAGCTTCTGCCTCACGTACAGCAGTTGGTGTCAGTGCATTGCTGAGCTGCTCTGCTGAGGGAAGTTTGGAAAATATGTCCAGAATGCTTCCATGTTCTGCAAATCCTCACTTAATGTGTTCTTGGGGGTGTGTTTGAGCCAGCTGATTCTGTGTAAATTGTTGCTCCTGTGGTGGAGCAGTTCAGAAATGAGTTTTCAGTCACTGCACACCTGGAGCAGCTCAGGCTGCTCGTGCTCCCTGGTCTCCTGCCAGTGGGGCAGAGACAGATGCCACTCTAATTAACAGTCAAAATTAATACCCTTCCTGAATGAAAATGATTGAGGGAGGGCAGCATAAACAAGTTAATTTTCTCTCTGTTTCCAGAGATTGATTTTTCTCAATTTGTGACCCACCCCAGTTTTCCTTGAGTGTTTGTGAGTCTGGAGAGCAGACAAGCACAGCTCCTAGAGGACATCAGTGTGCAGTGCTGTGCACAGCAGAAATGAAGTTTATTTCAAGAATACAAGCTGTGTGTTGATCCTTCATCCTTCTAACCAAAGATGTGTATTTACTTCTTGAAGTGAAGATTTTTAACTCTTCACTATGAGCCAATAAGAGAAGCTGAAATCAATCTTTCTTTGCATTGCCAGATTTAATTTCAAAATTATATAAGCTTAAAACACAATTAACAGTCACTTGGACAGAGGCTTTCTCTGATTTCTCATTTGAAAAACGAGGGCATACTTTAGTTGTTGTTTTCATATGATTTTATGTGCCTTTAGTCCCCTCTGAGGTTTGTTAGTGGGGTGCTACTGTTTGTCTTATGCTTGGATAACAGGACATCATCCTCTGGTTTGCTTCAGCATGCAAAGGTGGAGCAGCTCACTTCCCACCATTGAAACGGGATTTTGATTCTGTGGAAGTACAAGCAGTGCATTCCTTCTGAAAAAAAAAAAAAATCTGGCTTGATTAAAAAAAGTTTCCTACTAAGAACCAGGTAATTCCATTGATAGCACATTAACAGAATATGTAACTCGAGCAAAGGTGCAACAATAAATCAAATAAAGCAATTACATAAATTGGAGCATCTTTGAAAAGTAGGACAAGTTAGCTGAGTGTGTTATTTATTTAATACCAACTTAATATCACAAGAGCAAACAGTAAGACAGGTAAAGTACATCAAAATATTAATTATATGGATCCATGCTATAACTTATAAGAAATGCTTACTTACTGCTCCTCTTCAAGGGAATTGCTGATAGAAGTTAAAGCATAACATCTTGAATTATTCACAAGTATCTGAATTATGAGGGGTAGATCTAAGTGATACCCAGAAGAGCTTTGATATTTAAACAGGACAAAGACATTTTACCACTTTTCTCTGTGAGTTGTGGCTCTGAGACTTGAATTATTCCTTCCTGCACAGATATTTCAAGCTACAAACTATGAAGGTGTATTTTTGGACAAAGAGAATAATCTTGTTTTGGTTTAGCAGGCTAGATCTTAATCATGATTTAAAATGTTTAATTTTTCTAATTCAAAAAGCATTTCCAAAATGTTTTACAAGGTAAGATTAGGAAAAAAAACCCAAAACATACAAACATTGCCATGGATCCTTTAGACAAACCTTTCTCTGTCAGCAGTATGTGATGCTTTTGAAGTGATTACCTGCAGTAACAAGGTACTGAGCCATTTTTAATTTGACTTGGGATAAAATTCCATTGGAGCAAGCAGCTATCTCCCAGTCCTCCTAA
>VZUA01085184.1:23768-35973 GCA_013401035.1 Horornis vulcanius
GGTGAACAAAGGAAATAAATACAGTCTGAGAGGCCCACGCCTCTTAAGCTGCTAGCCCAGTTGCTTTATCTCCGTCCTTTCCATAAACACAGGTAAAACTGTTTCTCCCAGCCTTCATTTCTCTCACTTAGTACATCTGCAAAGTGTTTGGGATACCAAATACCTTTCAACAGATGACTGAATTATCACAGAAGGCTGTGATTTTCACCTCAATTAAGTAGCTGAAACTGTCACATGTGACTGCGATGAAAACTGAACAACTCTCCAGAAAGTAGAGGGCAATCCCTTTCTTTCTCTTCATGGCTATCATTATATTCTGACTACAACTCTTTACTGTGCCCATTTCTAAACTTCTCACTAAAAAGATAGGAGTTCAGCAACTCTTCCTGCTCAGTATTCACTAGCTTTTTTAAGGCTCATGAACACTCAATGACATTCAGAGTGAGCCCTGATCTCTGCCAAATTTGCTTCTCACACGCCACAGAAACATGTTCATTATTTACATATTCTTTGCTCTTGCTTATCCACCAAAGACTAATCTGAATGGTGAGAACAGCATTGTACAGAGTATATGTTGTTATCATTATTATTATTACATGCCATCAGCAGGACAGACTCATACTTGGACAGTGAAGAAGCAGAACTTTCACAAGAGGACAGACAAATAACATAATTTGGTGGCATCAGCATTTACATGTACTTCCCATGCAGCAGAATTGGACTGCTCACCATTATTTTTTGGTTTTAAGTACATCAAATTACACCATGTTAGCAGGATGACAGCTGAATAAATGTGGGGGGTTTTTTTGGGTTTTTTTTGGTTTTTTTTTAATCTAGGGTCAAATCTGCTTCCACTGAGTCCACCCAAAGCTCCCACAGAAGGCAAGACAAATGCAAAACACAGCATTAGGCATGATAATGACAATTTTCTAATTCAGGACTATTTTGGGCCTGATTTTTGATTAGTGTTGAGTTCTAACTTCAACTGAAGCACTAGTAGCTCATCTGAAAAACACAGACCTGCAAGATGGACGCACAAATTCTGCATACTCAGAATATCTATAGCAAATACCATGGCAAGTTTATGGCATTTATGTCTTCAGCAGTCTAAACTAAAGGAGGTAAGAAGGCATTTTTTAAGGAACAACTAAACTTTTTTGTTGGACAGGGAGAGGAGAGGGAGGAAGAAACTAAAAATATTCCATGCTGTTCCCATGGGGGGCAGGGAAGAAAATACTTTTCAATTATACATAAATAAATATATAATTTCAAGACCCTGACCCAAGGTAACCTCTTAGGCTAGGATAAATAAATGAGTCTGCAACTGTTGGCATTGCAACGTGGAAAACATAAACCAAATAAAGCAGACAACTTGGAAAAAGTTATCTCCTCTTACGTCTGCTACAATGTGGTCTTTTAGGTGTCACAATTCCAAGCCATAATAGTGGCATATCATCTGAATTGTGCATGCATTTTTGCCTTCTTGACACTAAACTTACACTTTAAACCATTGCAAGAGTGACTTCAGGAAAAAAAAGTTAAGAGGAGTCGCTAATATTATTAAGTCTACTATACTGTTCCTTCAAGTACACACCTTGAGGTCTTTACTATAGAAGCAAAAATAACAAGTAAAAAACATGAAGAAACAATTACAGGAGCTCCAAGAGAAACCATAAAAAACAGGCAATGATTCCTCTCTGCTGACCTTAAAAAATAATCGGGCAACATCAACAAAGTAATAAATAAGTGAGATAAAATTTCTAAATTCATTATGTGGAACTATAAAAGGATGAGATGGTGTCTTTCATGAATCCCAAGTTTTATTTTTCCAGTAAGAACAGATTCTCTGTATTAAATGATGTAGAAGGAGATGTACATCATTTTAGGCTTTACTTTATAGTTGTATTAATGGTGCTGCCCAAATTTGGCAAATTTGGGAGCTAGTGCTTCAGCCAATGACACACATTAACAGGTACCATCAATCAAACAGCTTTCACACTGAAAAGACCCAAGTATAACTACTGACGAGGAAATGTGTGGTTTTACTGCATTAGTGACATCCTTGCATCATTTTGTTGTTTTCTGTTAAGTCCTTTATTTGTCGTAGGCCAGGGTTTCTCAGTTGGATTTTCTTAAACCTACTTGCATTTATAGCAAAGTAATTTTTTGAAGTCATGTGCCTCTTCCATACCTAGACGAAAGATACTGAAATGACCCAATGTCAGCATCAAGCTAACAAATCATTCCAAACATCTGAGCATGAAGTCATTCTGCTAACAGAAAAAGGAACAGATGCTGGTGGGAAAAAGAGAAGTTAACTCCACAATTGCTGGCATTTTCCAAACATCAAGCTGAAGGAATGCCGTGGTTTGCAAAGGGCAACATCCTCCCACTGTGACTTCCCAGCGTTATGAGATTTCCAGTGAGCCCTAGGCAAACTGAAAGCAAGTCTATTTTAGGGAATTAATTTGAGAGATTCCACATTTCAGACTGTTTCACCAGCAGTGTTCTGAGCTAAGGAAGTAATGCAGTCTTCCCAGACAAAAAGCAACTATGGATCCCAGGCACTGGGAGGAAACCAAATAACATCTGCTACTGCCTGTTTCAAGGAGCTGGCCTCACAGCAATAATACAGGACAGTATACAGGAGGTTGCACGACACCTTATTGATGTTCTCTGTCTTTATAGGGCCACAGAGCTGCTTTCCTAGTTTGGTTTATGAACAGTTTAGAGAATCACAAATCAATTTAGGATGCAAGGGGCCTTGAGAAGGGACCTGCTCAGAGCTAATGTCAAAGTTAGATCAGGTTTTTCAGGTCATTGTCAAGGTTTGAATATTGAGTTAAATTAAAACGTTGACTGAAGCTGAACTTCAGCCATGAACTTCCAAAGCACTGGCAGGAAGAGAAATAATTTTCTGATGTGCCAAAGACTTCAAATAAAGATAATTCTGCATATCCAGTGTGGCTTTGCTGGCCTTTGCCCTGTGGCCATGAGACACGTCATCGATTAGCCATCAATACTGCTAATTGTGGGATTGCTTACACTAAGCATTCAAAATCCCACACAACTTCTTCAGCCTCCTACTGCCCACCAACTGCTTTTGCTGTTAGGCTATCACACATGCTGTGAGGGTTACTCTGTGTTTTCCAAACTTGCCAGGGAAGAGAGAGTAAAAGTACCCAACCCCACATCTACCCACACTCCCCTTCAACACTTCCTGCAGAGCTGCAAGAAAATCTCTCATGAAATCACATCCAAAACTCATCAGACTGTGAGTCCTTACAAATGGCTTCTCAATACTGCAGCAAACTATCTTGTGTGCTGACGTCTGCTACTCCCAGATACACCATATGGAACAACAACTCTAAAGAAAGGAACTTATAAGGGACACATTAAATGCTTCTGAAAGCTATAAATCCATAACCAAAACAGTTTAATATTCCAAATCAATAACAGACTCTAAGAGTATTTCAAAGAGGAAAAAATAATGCAAGAAGATAGAATTGAAAACAATACAACTTCAAACCACCCACTTCATTTATTATGGGACAACCACGTGCTTGGCAGTCCTCATACAGAAAGGAGGAACCCCAAAGGGCTTTCGTAGCTCAGAACAGACAATACAAAACCAAAAACCCACACTCAGACAACACAATAGTGTGATTTTCATCTGGCATATTGTATCACTAAATGAGACCAGATGAAGACCCATTTTCTCTCTTCTTTAGGGAAAATGTATCATCCCCTGAATACCTCAGAAGTGGCTGAATGGCAGATCCCAGAGGGATCTAGTGGCCCAGGGTCTTGTTAGAGGCCTTTCACTAGTGATGTCCCCCAAGAGTCAATACTGGGCCCAGTATTGTTTCACATGTTCATCAATGACTTGGATGGAGGAGCAAATGCCTCTTCACTGAGTTCACTGATGGCACAAAGCTGGGAGGAGTGGTTGATACCCCAGCGAGCTGTGCAGCCCTTCAGAAGGACCTCAACAGCATGGAGAAATGGGCAGGGAGGAACTGTCTGAAATTCAACAAAGGTAAGTGCAGAGTCCTCCACCTCAGGAAGAATAGGGCCAGGCACCAGCACAGGGCTGACAGCTGGGCCTGACCTGCTGGAAAGGAGCTCTGTGGAGAAGGACCCGTGTGTCCTGGTAGACAACAAACCATCCATGAGCCAGCAGTGTGTCCTGTGGCCAGGGAGGTCAGGGCTGTCCTGGGCTGCATTAGCAAGAGCACTGCCAGCAGGATGAGGGAGGTGATCCTGCCCCTCAGCCCTGGTGAGGCCACACCTGGAGTTCTGTGTCCAGTTCTGGGCTCCTCAGTACACGAGAAACATGGAGCTCCTGAGAGGGTCCAGTGGAGGGTAACAAAGATGATTAAGGGACTGGAACGTCTCTCTAACCAGGAAAGGCTGAGGGAGCTGGGCCTGGTCAGCCTTGAGATGGAACAATGGAGAGGGGATCTTATCAAAGCTCATCAGTATCTGAAGGGAGGATGCCAAGAGGATGGAGCCAGACTCTTGTGGAGGTGAGCAATAGGACAGGAGGCAATGGGCAGAAACTGATGCACAGAAAATTCCACCTAAATATGAGGCAGAACTTTTTTACTGTGTGGGTGACCAAGCACTGGAATAGGTTTTCCAGAGAGGCTGTGGAGTTTCCCTCAATGGAGATATTCAAGAATGGTTCAGATGGAATCCTTTGTCATGTGCTGTAGAATGACCCTGCTTGCCACAGATAATCCTACTGGTGGTCCATTACTCATTTTGTGATTCTATGATCTCAATATGTATCTCCTACTTTAAAGCAGGCACCAGAAGAACTGAACTTTTATCTAAGTACATCAAGTGTAATGCAGTCTCCTGCTCTTAGAACCACCATATGAAGCCTTAAAAGCAAGTAAAAGACCTCAGGGTTTGGAATAAAAGCCCTGTCAGTTCACTTTAGCATAGAAATATTTCACAGAAGTAACTGTCTCTCCATCTTAACCAATCTGAAACTGTGCTTCACAGTGCAAAACCACAGATGCACAGCAGCCCTAGAACAAACAGAAAGTGCAGAAATTTTCACTCACTTCTGAAGGCATTCCTTAAAGGCAAGGAGGACTCGAGGTTTTATATTTGCATCCACCTTGTCATCCATCCCTAGTAGGCTACAGTAATTATATAAAAAGCTGCAAAAGCAGCTTAGTTCCCTCCAGCAGATTTCAAAGTATCTTACTCTATATCCAGCTGTACAATATCAAGCTATACTTTTTATGGTGACATTTTGCTGACAATCCAAACCTCAAGGGCAAAGCTCAAACAGAAATTCTCAAAGAAAGAAAAAAAATCCAAACCAGACATGTAGACGTTATCTTCATTAATGCTAGACAGGCAGCATGGGACCAAAGTGGGAGTTTGTGAAAATGAGCTGCAAATGGTATAAAAAGACAGTAGTAAAACTACTAAAAGTTGATGTCTCACTAAGGCTAGAATTCTCAAGAGTATTTCAAAGCCTATGAAGATGCAGCCCTGATGTTAGGAAAAGAGAACTCAATGCAAAGTGATGCTGCTCTTTAGTGAGAGAGATGTAGATCTTCTCTGGGTGGACATCTGGGGCACTCCACACCTGGACTGCAGCCTCAGTGGTTCAACACTGATCTGTGACCTCAGTCCAAAGGACTTGGACTCCTTAATTATTGTGTAATGCACTAAAGTGCCTTCTACTCTGTCCTTCCTGCTCCTTACAGTGAGCTCACCCAAACCCAGAAACTTCACCACCAGAATATTACAGAAGACAGATAAGTGCAGTAAAGAAAAAGAATGAACAGTGCTTGATCTGAAATACATTCAGATATTTCAGAATGTATCTTAAAAAAAAAAAAAAAGGAAAGGAAAAGGGGAAAAAAAAGAAGAATGCTGTATGCAGCCAAGGCATGTGTAAATAGTGCAGGGAAAAGGTATAAGATGAAGGCATGGCCAAAATATTTCCAGAAAGTTTCCAACTACCTATTGCTTCCTTCAGGTAGAGGGAAATGCATTTATGCATAAATATAACAATGTCAGTTCTTTGGAAGTATAAAACTATTTAAATCAAGGACTTTTTGGAACCAAGAACTTTCCTGACTTCTACTTTTCCAGTTTATTAGTTTTTTAGTCATCAGGTAGATGAAAAACATAATTAATAGATATTTTAAAAAATAATTGCAGAGGATAGTGTCATGAAGGATATTCTTTTATTTTCTGCATATTGGCTGTTACAGACCATGATTCAGGTAAATTTTCCTGAGAACTTTTATAACTCTATTTTGCTATTGTGGAGAATCTCCTTCCCATAACAGAAAAGGTAGAAAAAATTATGGATTATAAGTCTGTACTTTTTCTCAGATGCCATGAATGTCTACTTCCAGAAAGTTTCAGTGTGCTGCTTATTTTCTCACTACTTGAGTTTAAATAATCTCACTTGAGTAGATAAAGCACAATGAACTCAAAGCAACTATTCTACGATACCACTAAAACCACAAGAGTACAAGATAACACAGAGATATTTCAGAGATGTCAACATATTATTAGGGTTGAAGGATTGAGATTTTTGTAGGGTTTTTTGGTTTGATTGGTAAGAAGCTATATGATACAGCTGGTCCAGTCTGAGTCTACTTTGGAAAAAGATTTGCTACCATTTCTTTCCTCAAAGAAAGACAGAAGTGAAAAAAAACCCTAACTTGTTTAACTTTGCAAAATGTGTGTGTTTGCTACTAAAATCTGTTCAGCCAAAGGCTTACAAATTAGACTCTGGAGGCAGGAAAGGCAATAAAAAGAAAACAACTTGACTTGCTTTCCAATAGCAATAAGTCTAACAGCTTGTAGGGTTGTTCAGAAGGCAATAAGATACAATGAGGCCTCATTCTTAGAAACACAGGCTGCATCCAAAGCAATGTGTGCTGAAGCAGTGCAATACCTGCTTTTTCTACACTTTTTGGGTTCCCAATATAAGCCTGTTTATAGATGAGGCAAATGAGCTACCAATTTTTTTTTCTTTCCCAGTAATTATCTCTCTTGGTTGATTNTATAATTATTCGATTGGTAATTAATGAGATTATGTATGTTAATATCAGCTCCTGGTAAAACAGCACTGAAGAACATTGGTTTTCTAAACTTTACATTGGAAGTTTGCAAATAAATATATCTGAAATTTTGGTCTAGTGCTTGATTTAATTCCTGCAAAACTTATATCTGATAGGAAACCTAGAAAGAGGAGTTACAGAGGTGTTTTATGTAAATCTAAATTTCAGCTTATGGTGAGACATGAAGATTATTCTAAACAAAACCAGAATAAAGTATCTGAACTTCGGGAGGATGCTATAATTTGTATTTTCTGCATATGGTTTTACTTAACAATATCAGTGGAAGCTCCTTCTACAGAGGAAGAGGCAATCTAAAACATGTATTAGTGATTCAGTTAGAGGTTAGGGTGCCATCAGTGGTGACTAATCAGTGACTCCTCTGATACAAATCAAGCCGACTGCAATTTTCATTGTCCATCCTGTACTGATTAATGTCAAGGTAGAGAACAGCTGAGATTGAGAAGACATTAACATTTTCCAACAGACCAGCCTTTATTCCTTGCAAATAGCTATTCCACAAATGAGAGCAAAGCATCCACTAGAACTGCTAGCTAGAGCTACTCTTCTAGGTCAAATAATTGGTGATTTGTTTTTGCTAACCATTTCAGATGTGAACCCAGAATAGCCAAAAGTGACCAAAGCAAGCATGGCTGTGTAATCCTGTGTGGATATCACTCACAATCATGAAATTTTGGTTCAGAATGCAGCCTCCTTTGATTACTGTGGACTGTGAAGCTGTGCCCCTGGCATACAACTTTCAGTGCACAGACCTACCTGTCTTCCTACATTTCTTCAGAAAGGCATAAAACCAGGAACAGGTGGAATGAGATTTTTTTAATACAATAGTGACTTTCTGCCATCGCCTTGGAAACAAGTACCATAGAAGATTATATCTAACATCTGACTGCCAAGATAAATGCGTGTCCACAACAGTGACTAACCTTCATTTTTGCAAGTGACTTTTATTCATTTAAGGCAGCCCACTAATCTCACCACTTTTAGAGTAAATCAAGAATCTCTGACTTTCCATTACTTTTAGACTAGAAAAGGCACCTGAGATTAACAGTTGTGAACAGTTGCCTCAGTCTGTACTTCTTGACCTTCTAGTCTGTAGTGTTTCCACTTGCCATATCTCAAAGCACAGGGCCCCTGCTTGACAGGAAACTCCAAGAACCCAACATCAGCAAGACAGAGCCCTCTGGGGACTTGTCCTGAGTAGCTGGAAGTGTTCTGCCAAGTGAGAAATTGGACCCTTTGTGGCTAAAATTGGATTGCAAATTTTTCAGGGAAAAGGGGGATTTTCTTTAAAGCAAAGCCTGGAACAGGATTCTCTGTCACTGAAAACAATGATGATAGGTGGATTAGGTAGCAGGCTATAGAGAGATGTCATCACCAATCATCTGATTGCCTGTGAGGGAAACAATGAATAACACCGGAGAGTTAAGGTTTCAAGTAGTTGAAAGTATCTACAATGTAATGAATAGACATCTGGCAATGGTATCCCATTCCAGTTAGCACATCATTTTGGATAACTGGAGTTCAGCTAACTGAAGTTGCACTATAAATGCATTATGAAGATTTTTCAGTAAGCAGCTTCTTTAACTTTGGAAGTCTTTAAGATTCTTATAGCAAATACACTGCTGTAGAACACAGGGGAAAACAAACAAACAAAAATCCCCAACCAAAAACAAAATCCCTAATGTAACAAGTGAATCCAACCAACATACTAAGTCCATTAAAGCACAAATCTTCCTGCCAAGGCTGACTGGTCTGGGAGGTGAGATGTCTCTAAGACAGCTACAAATAGATCTTCTCCCACCAGAACTGAAAATCCCAGCTGAGCTGGCCAGCAAAAATGTAAAGCAGACATTAATCACAGTAGCCTGCACCTTCCCTCCACTTGCAAGCACTGTGTACCAGCAGGAAAAATGAATGGAAATAGCACTGAAGATAATGGAGCCTAGACTGCTCTTGTGCACTATTGCTAGCTCTGAGCTATTGCTAGCTCAGAGCCACTAATAATTGATTTCTATTAATTTCCCTGTGCGAAGTTAAAAAAAAGCTCAATCAACCAACAAAAAAAACCCCTAAAGGCAAAACACCCTGATTGGACTAGTTTTCTTTCATTACACGGTAAGAAAGCTCACTGCCCCCACTCGGAGGAAAAAAGGCAGCAAACACAGCCTCCTGGAGCACCATGAGCAGGATTTAAATCTGCCAGGTTCAGTATTGAAGTGTAAACTTCCTCTTCCACCTTCTGTTATGCAGACTTATGTTTAATGACTGATGCTCTCATAGCATGACTTGCATACTTGGGAAATAAAATTAACCAACAAACCCACCACACCTTTTTCCTCCTAACATGAATAGCTAATAAATACATGTTATTGGGTTATCTTCATTTCTGACCGAGTGTTTCCTAGAGCAGCAAAGCTTTCCCAATGCCACATTACTGCAGAAATTCCTTGTTTAGAAGTTTCACAGCAATGATACAACTTAGCCATTCCCTAGGCCATCATTCTGTCAGCAACAAAATATTAGTGTGATTGATCAGCCTCTGATTTGTTGCCCCTTTACTGGTTTGTCAGAAATTTGAAGACCTTGAAGGGAGAAGTGTTACAGTGATACAAGAAGGCTTTCCTCCTTTTCCAGTGCCCTGTGGAAGGTTTCTTTCAAACTCTGGAAGACCTTGAACTACCAAGTTTTAAGACATCACTACTGTTGTGTACTTTACAGATATTTGAAGACATTCTGAAATACTTCAGCAATACTTTTTCTATTTTAAGCAACCTACAATAGTTTTTAAAAAAATTCCTTAATGTATTTCCATGATAGTTGTTCTTTCAATTCAAAGAAAAAACAAGCAAACAAATAAACCCACCCCCCACCCTCCACCCCTGGCAGACCACAAACAAACAATAAAACTAAAAACCCCAAACCCAAAAAGGATTCAAACTGGGACAGTGTATTATTTTATGATGTTAAGATCCTCTTCAGAAATCACAAGTGCATACATTACTCATCAGAAAATTATGCTGTATCCATGCTGATAAAAATCCTTCCATCACTTATTCATGTTCTTGAGTAAACAGTAGAAAAACAGGTCAAATCATGATTCAGTTATGAACATACACACAGAATTTATTGGTGAGCAACTCCAATGAGGGCAACAGTAGTACCTTCTTTTTGCTGCAGTAAATCTGCCATTTCTTCTCTGGAGGGAGTGCAAACATAGCCTCTCTGTTCTTGTCTGTGAGATCCAATTCATCCTAGAGATTGAGAAAAAGAAAAACAGAAAAAAAAAACAAAAAACAAACAGTCAACAGCTGCATTGATAACTTCTAGTAAGCTGAGAGGTTTCTGGACCAGGTATGTTTGACTAGCCTTCAATTAAGAGGACTTAGTGGGTCCCAAAGACTCCAGAGATTATTGGCTTTGTGATGATTTCCTTGCTACCTTGAGTTCTCCCTACCAGAGCACAACTTACGAAGAGAGGCAGCCTGAACAACTCCTATATCAAACTTTCATTACTAATGATCAGTGAAGGATGGGGAGGATCACATGAAAGGCATGAAGTGAAAAACTCAAAGCAATGGACTGTGTGACACAGACATCCCTTATGACACTTAGAGAAAGGCTGGAAGTTTGAAACATCTTTTTTTCCTGGCCAGCAACACCAAATTGTTCTTCCATAGAAAGAATATAGTTCAATTTCTCTATCTTTCAAGCAAAGACCATGAGACAGCTGTCATGTCACCAGCAACCTACAGGTTGAAATGTTTTTCCAGATGTTAGTTCTCTAAACCACACAGTCCCCATCAAAGACACCCACCATTTCAGACTTAAAGGACATAACTCCACAGTGTCACATCGGGTTGATCAGAGCAGCACATTCAGCCTCTGTTAAGAAAAGTGAGCTCAGTAGAACATACCCTCTTAGAGCTGAGCCAAGCTTACAATAGCAAAATGAAGGATAATGCTGTGATCTGGAACTGACTGCCAAATTCCACAACTTCAGTTACTCCTCTGTAAAAGGTGAATAACAATAGACTCTTTTCCAATGCATGTCTCTAAAACTGTCAAACAAGAGATTGTTACTTCCTCTGTGTTATTCAGTACTGACCAGAACAGGGCTCCAATCAAAGCTGACAGCTTTAGGTGCCAACAAAGAGAATTAAACAAAAAAGAATGGTCTTCAGGGCAAGCAGACTGCATGAGCAGGGACAGATGAAGATGTCTAAATCAGAGTTTCAGTAATATAAGGAAAATCTTCCAGTAATGTTTCAATGAATCAGTTTTGGCAGGGAGTTTTTTCACTATGTATTTGAAATATTTGGAGAAGGAAGTGTCCAAGGGTCCAATATCAAGATGACATTGTGGCACTAAAATGCTGCACACACAGATTCTGGCACCCACACTAACCTTGTCCAAGCAGAGACAATACCTCTTTAACTCAGCCCAACAATGGCTCATTTGGAAAGCGTTCAGGGCTGGGAAACTTGTGAAAACAGTGAGCAAAATTGCACACTGAGCCTGGTAGCGGCTGCTGACAGATTTAAAAGCCCACAGAGATTTAAGCTGCAAAAAGGTACAAAAGAAATGCAAACAGTAACAAGGCAAGGTCAGTGCCAGCAGCCCAAGGTAGAAGAAGCTGGAGGGTTATTTTAAACAAGAAAAGGTTTAAAGGGGGAAAAAAAAATTAGCTGTGCAAAAAGAGTGCAAACCATGTGGAAATGTTTAGTGTGAGTTTCCAAACAAGGGGGCAGCCAAGAGAGGCAAGAAGTTTTATCCTTGCTATACACAATTAAAAAACTCAGGCCAGGATCACATTCTTGGGGGGAGAGGGAGAGTGAAACTACATGTAAGGCCTTAAGACAAGCAAAGGAATGCTGTTAGAGGTCAAGCGTGTGGAAGGGAAAGGAGGGGCAGATAGGGAATCAGAAATGCCAGGTTTGGAAGANGCCAGGTTTGGAAGAACCACCGTAGAAGCCAGAATATACAGGAACTGTCTGGGCTCAGCTGAATTCTTAGAAAAAAAAATGATTGTTTTATTGACCTGCTTAATGAATGTTCTGAATTTTTTTTTTTTTTCTTAATAC
>VZUA01085186.1:28905-40694 GCA_013401035.1 Horornis vulcanius
GTGGCTCAGCAGCTTGCCAGTTGCCTCCTTTCCTCCAAAATATGCAGCCTGCTGTGGCTGCTCGTGGAGACTTCATGGACCCCAGTCCTCCCATCACCTGCAGCATCAGAGCAGGAGAGGGACAACTCTCTTGGCACACAGCTGGAGCTCCCAGAGCACATTCTCAGTATCACAGGGCCATCATTTACTATCGGGTTGTGTCTCCTGCTGGTGGTGTAGGAAGCTTGGCAGCTTTGCCTCCCTGCCACAAGGCCCATCAGCTGAAACCCAGCATGGAGCATGTCCGAAGACAGGGTGTTTGTTCTGGTTGTGTCCCTCCATTAAGTAGTTAGTGAAATGTATGATGCATTCAGCTTTTTTCATATTACACTCCATAATTGTATTAATAAAAGGTATTTACCCTTCATTATTTTCATTCTCCAGAGGATTACTGAAGACAGGATATAATTAATCCAGATGCTCATGTGAATGGAGAGAGGTTGTGTGCAACAGCCACTGTCTTCACTAAAAGTAATTGCACACATTCACCACAGTCCAACCTCTATGGCATTTTAAGAGGAGCATGTCTAATTCATGAAAGGGAAGAATTGGTTATTATCAGTATTATCTGTAGCACTCTGGCTTAATTAAGAGTGTTAAAGAAAGATAAAAGGTAGGAGAGAAATGCAGGAAGATTAAATGATTTGCCCAAGGTCACAGAATGGAGATTAGCACCTGGGTTTTTGCTGTCCCAGGATTGTGCCTTGTCCATTAGATGAGGGCTCCCAAATCACCCTTCCTGATGATGAAGTACCTTGAACATCCATGTAAATCTCTCAAGGAGGAAAGCAAAAATGTCTCAGCATAGTCAGATAAAATTTTAGCAATGCACAAGACATCAGTGGAATTCATTTAAAAAGGAAACACTCATGCTTTAAAGCAGTCAAGGCAATGAAACCCTGCTTCAATTTGAAACTCATATTTTTGTAAAACTAATCAATTAGCTCATGCTCCTAATTTAGAGTACTTAGGCTTTCAGCTACATTTCTGAGCTAGGGACAGGCTTTCTAGGATTCACAGCTTCTGAAATAAAAATAATTGGTTTCTAAGGAATGTAAAGTGCTAAGGAAGTAACCACTTACCAACCTATTCATCCAGGAGCAGTTCAAGGAGCAGCTTTACATATCTAGGCATCTGCAAGATTAAAAAAGATACAGTTCACTATCAGACAGCAACATTAACACTCAGGTTACAGCCAAAAGGACAATGCAAACTTCTTGGGTATTTTAGTAAGGATGCCAGTATGAGCATCATTCCTTCTGAGCAGCTCTTGTTCAAACACATCCCTTGGCTGTGTGCTCTGCCCAATCCCCCCTCTTTGTTCTCCAGGAGGCCCCTGTCCACTGAGGCAGCCAGTGTCTCTGCCTTCTCTCCCCACCCTACCCCTACCCCACAGGAGATGCCAAGAGGCAGCTGAAAAGACTAAACTCTGGGCCTGTAGCCAGCTCCTGTGTCCTTCCAAAACAACATGGTGAAGGGAGCAATTGAGGGATGGAGGTCTGGTCCTGACAGCAATCTCAGCATGGGCAGTGATGTCTAAAACATCAGTGTCATTCTCAAAGATCTTCAGGGAAATCCAGATGCTAGTTTTCCAACATGTTGCTTTGTTGGAACAGAAGTTCTAGAGGTGAAACCTGCCACTTCTGAGGTGGAGTTTCTGCCCAAACTGTGGAGGGGCTCTGGAACAGCCAAAGGCCTGTTCAGGGCAATGGCCTGGGAGACTGAGATAATTTCTAGCTGATATGATGGAGTGATCTACAGAGTGTACCAAAGCCAGCCTAAAGGGGCTAATCCAAAGTACCTATGGAGACAGACAGTGGGTGTGATTAATTTGAAATTGTCACACAGGTCTAAGTGAGCTGGATAGTTAAGGTACCATTTGCAGTCAATCAGGTCTTAGTACAGTTGCCTAACCATGGGTGTCTAAAGAAGTTTCATCCACATGGAACTGGCAGATGTGGCAACACATCTGTGGGTGACCTGTGCTCTTCTGGGCCACCAGCTGAGGTCCTGCTGTCCCTATGGCATCTCAGCTGATAACAAACACTAATGTTTAGAGAAGAGTGGAGCTTCTTGCTGCCTCTTAGAGACTTTGATGAAGATAGGTTAGACCATGTCAGTCTGAAACACCACCGTGGGCACACCTTTCTCTCAAACACAAGCTCCTTTGATGTGCCTACCTTGGCAAGCCTTGCTGCCCAGCAGGGCCAGTAGTTTGGGTGCAGCTTTCTATTGACACAGCTGTGAAACCTGCCCTTTCTGGCAGTGAGGTAGATCCTGTTGGGCAGGGGCTCTCCACAGCACAGCATAGATGCATCCTTTGTTTCAAGCCTCTTGTTTGAATCAAGTGAAGCGAGGCCCTGAACTTTGGGCTCTCATATCCCAGGCACCACCCACACTATCATGTCTTTGCTACTGCAGGCTCTCTGGAGAGGCAAATCACCTCTGGCACTCAGGAGGTACAATCCTAAACCCCACTGGCCACTCTACAAAGAACAACTGTCTGGTGGCTTCAGCTCAAGGTGTTGTGTGCCATCGGAGTGGGATGAGTTGGTCTGTCTGGATCCTATGGAGTCAGTGGAAAGGATCTGTTAAAATTTATCAGACTGTGGAATCCAATCAGGTTTTTAATTGGAAATGCAAAAGAAAGCACAGAGAGTAGGATTCACACGGCCTGTTTTTAGTGGGTATTTAGACTAAGTGACTGCCAAGGCACTTTATACCATATGGGAAGGTAAGTGCCTCCAGAGGTTAAATCATTATGTTTCTCTCTCCCTTACATTATTTTTTATGCTTATATGGCTATCTACTTCAGGGGAGGGGAAGAAGGCAGGTGATGGGAAAGTTCATTTGAAATATAAATCTCCTATCTAATGGGCTGGGTGGGCTAATTCCCTGCCCTGCTAGAGCAGCAAGACCACATCTAATGCCTCTTCCATCTAATGCCTCACCACCACAGTGCAAGAAAACACTGCCCTTAAGCCTGCTAATGCCAAACTGCCTGACAACACTGAAAAGCCCACAATTCACAGTCCCTTATTTTGTATGCTCAGGATTCAATTCTTGCTTGAATTTAATAGAAAACAGATTTGAGTCCTATAAGACTGCAATACAAAGCTATACTTAAGTGCCTGCCTCTGGTTTTGAGTACTTGGTGAAAGTATTCTTCCTCAGAGAGTAGATTTTAAAATCTAAAACAAAGAGAACTTAGTGTGGAATTTAATGCGTTAAACTGAAAACTCTGGGAATTACACTGACCTTGAGAAGGTGATAAAGGAATTACACGTTTCCTTAAACACTTGAGCTAAAGACTCATTTTATCATTTCCACCTCTCCCAAAAGATGTAAAACTACTTCCTGATATTCATTATAGCTGCCATCTCAGATACACATACACCCAAATTTTGATATTCTTACAAGGTCCAAGGCTTCAAAACTCAGCAGAAAGAGACATGGATAACCCAGCAGACTCTCCTCAGGAATCACTTTTTAAAGCCCTATCTTTTGCAAAAATCCACCTGAGTCAAAACATTGTAAAGCATTTGAAATTACAGTAGGCACATAACATATGAGTATTAATCTTGCCAAGGACTTTGATTTTCTCAGATGTGCTTGTGTGATTCTTTGCCAAAGCATCATTGCATTCTCATGCTTCTGGATGAAGTTTTTTTGCACTTTCTTATTTCCAGAATTAATTTCTTTAAGGCACTTGAATTGGGCCTCATAAGATTGTCAAACAAGTGTTTCTGTTATGCAGAGTACTGTACTACTATGAAGTACCTCATGCATCTAGATACTAAGCAGTGGGCACCTTCAGCCACAAAGCAGGAACCAGGCTGTTCCTGCAAGGTGAATGGTGAACAAAGGATTTATAAGGGAAACACTAGAGATGCAGAGTGGGCAGCCAGACATGCACTGAACAGAGAATAAAGATGGAGGTACATGTTTCTTCCAGCTAGCACACAGGGAAGATGTCTGACCTCACTGTGCCTTGCCCAGTCCTGACCTTTCTGTTACCATGGAGTTAGGAGTGCATGATGGACTGTGTCTGAAGGAAAACAACAGTCAGTCTCTCCTCCAAAACAGCCAAGAGCCTCAACGTGGCAGCATCTATCCTGGGTGTAGGAAAACAGCATTAAGGTCCTCAACCCTGCCAATTGAGAACAAGGGCTTAACAAACCCAGCTCTTCATCATTGTTTATGAGTGCCCTTAAAGCCAACACACATAGTTTTCCTTTGGAGCACTTCATGATGCTAGAATAGAGGAAAAGTAGGGGGTTAATGGCAAGACATTCTACCACTCTTCAAAATGAACTGCATGAAAGCCACCTGATAGCTTTCTTTGGAAGGGTGACTGGCAAAGCAAATGCACAATAGCTGTAGTACATGTCAAATTTACAGATTTTCCTATATTTCTACATACTACACTCACAAAAATACTAGGGAGACATGAACTAATTGGTGCCCTTGAAAAGAAGATACATATCTGGTTAACAAACTTACTTTAAATCAATAGACAGCACTGAACAAAGACAATGAAAAATATCACACCTGAAAGAGAAGCCTGCAGTTTCTATATCAAATGAAAACAAATTGAATTATTGATAAGTGATCTAAGCATTAGCAAGTGATGCTCCTTAGCTGCAACAATCCCTGTCCTGTGTCTTGTTAACATGTGACAGAAGACACCTTTATAGCTTTCTACCTGACTGTGGCAAGACTTCAGCTGTTTCCAGGCCTGGGAGATTCAGGTAAAGAAAGATATTACAAAGAAAACCAAGAGCTAAAAAGAAAGTTGTGGGACATCTGGGAAATTCAGCATGGGTGGGTGAGTGGTTGGATAGATGGATGGCTGAAACAGAGGGATAGATGAAAGGAAAGGAGGGAAGGACTGAGTAATTTGTTTCCTGAAAATTAATGTTGAAGGAAATACAGGAATCTTGAATGTCTTAAAATGTGCATAAACTTGCTGCAAGTAGGATGTTGCTCATTTCTTCAACATGACCAAAGGCAAGACAAGAAATTATCTGCTTAAGTTGCAACATGAGAGATTTAGGTTAAATGCAATGATTGTTAAGAATTGGCAGGGGCTACTGAGACTGACTGTGGAGTGGTTTAGGGCTACACAAGACACATATCTCTTAGTAATGGATATTCACTCCAGCCTGAGGACAGGAGGATGGATTAAAATTAGCTCACCTCCTGAGATTTAAGCTAAGCCTACTTTCGTGTGATTCTACAAAATAAAAAACAGGCAGTTTGCAAAAGAGATGTCATCTCAAACCAGTATTTCTGAGGGATCCTCCTCTTCCACTGTTGCTATTGGCTGGTAGTGTTTTAGGCCAATTACTTGCATCTACAAGTATTTACACAAGTTAAGCAGACATACAAAGCAGCGTGTGATGGGGATTTTTTTCAGTGTAGTCTTTGTTTTAAGCCAATCAATTAATTTGGTATCTAATCTCTGTTCCCCTTCTTCCCTGGGATTAGTTTAAATATTTGAACATGTTAATAAAGAATTTCAAATAAAAGCTAGAACACATTTCATTGTAAATCTCTTTGTTTTGCAGAAACGTACTTTGACATTTTGTCAGAATTAAACAGCTTTTCCCAGGTACTTTATCTAGTGCAGTATTAAAGGTGAGGTCTTGTTGAAATAAGAAAAATGTACACAAAAGTATGGAAACCCCCTTCTGCATTTCAGTATAGAGCTGCCTCTGAATGGAACTTGGAATTTTATTTCTGAAAAATAATGATTGTTTTCTTGAATAATAAAATTTGTTCTTTTTGTAGTACAGGGCATGTGCAAGGGATTTCTTTCAGAAGGGCTTATAGAACTGCTTACAGAGGATCCTATCTTTTAACAATTTTTTTGTTGAGTTTTTGAAGGAGTAGCTTTATCATGTTCAAGAACTCTGCAGGTCAGATAATGAAAAGTAATTAAATCATAACCCATGATTTGATAACCATAATCTGATAATCTCTGGGAAATGCAAAAATGTGTTCAATATGTGTTCTCACATGGCTCTTCCTGGAGTGTTACAGGTGCAGGTGCAGCATGTCCTCCTAAAAAAAAACAAACAAAAAACCAAAAAAAACCCAATCCCTACAAGGTGCAGTGAGATACTATTGAAATTAAATTCAGTGGAAAATATATAATGATAGGCTGATTGAATGTTTTCTACTAGATTTGAAGGCACTACTTGCATACCCAGCAGTATTTTCAGCAATTTCTGTTCCACTGTGTTTCATCGGTGCCCCTGTTCTGTAGCACCAGGTGTGTTTCAGACCATTGTGATTATCTACTTGGAGCTTAAGCTGTCAAGCACACATGATCATTTGAAGTTTGGATATTCCTTGCCCTTTCCTGCTGACAGGACCTTTCATGTATGGTGCTCTGAGGTCCTTCTGTTTCTGGCTGTAGCAGCTCTGAGGGCCAGAAGGCAGTTTGAGCCAAAGGCAGTGAACTGTAGGTGTGCACACCTTGGTATCTGCATGGTCATGAGGCTTCTGCACTCCCATTGCAGGTGGGAGGGATCCAAGGTGGGATTGGTAAACAGGGCTGTCCCATGTCCCCTGAGATGCATGAGGTCTAGACCTCCCCTCCTGCTGCCACCACAAAAAGGCACCCTTGGCCATGTCTCCTATGTCAGCCTCATCTGAATAGTCTGGACATCCCAGGGAGTCCAAACTGGCACAAGGTATCCAAGTTTAAATTCTAATGTATAATCTGGAAAGGAATTCATCTGAGCTGCCCATGCTGTCTCCTTTACAATGAGGCACATTGCTCCCCACCCCCACTGCCTGGATCTTCACTAATGGAAATTTAGGCACCCAGCTCTGATGTAGAGACCTACCGTCAGAGACCTTAACCTGGACCCAATCCCTGCTGTGCCTTTGAGATTTCCCTGTTACTGTGTGAGCACTCAAAGATAATTGCTATGGCTTCTGAAATTACCCCAGCAACCCCCTTCTGTACTTCTGTCAGACCCTGCCTGTTCTGCTGACTGGAGGACATCTAAGTGATCTAAATGTTCTTCAACATAATGATTATTTTCAGCAAAGGCAGAAATTGGATCGCTGATTGTCTTCCAAAGAAACAGGAGCCTGGTTATAACTGGTACACAAATAACAAAAGGAAGCCTTTTGAAATGAAAATTAAAGCCAAGACAGTTACATATCCGCAGTTCTGGGTTTGTTTTTTTATTTTTTTAATTAATAGTAGCTAAGTTTCCAGGATGTCTTTCTACACTCCTCCAGCCATTTGTTTTTGCTTCCTAAAAACCTCTGTGTTGTTTCTCTCCATTATTTAGCAGTTGCTGTTTTCCAGAACAGAATGGCTGTTCTTCAGGTTTTGGCAGGAACAATCCCTTTTTCTGTGCTTCATGCTGTTTGTGAAATGCTTTGGGAAACTTTCCACTGAAAAGCATTGTGAAAACGCAAGCTTATTATTACTGCAGTGAGGAATAACAGGTTCGGCTGTCGACTCACTCTGTGAGCAGGTGCCAAAATCCTGCTGGGAAATACTGATGGATTTTGCTGATTCACTGCTGCAGATGGGATGTGTTAGCTGGGCTCTGTGTACCAGGGGGCTGCAGGGACCTGCCTCAGCTCTGCTTAGGGGTCTGGAAGTGGGAGAATGAGCAAGTCTAAGATTTATACTACAGTAGTGCATAAAGCACAGGTTTTCAGAGCACAGATCTCAGAAAAGTGGATTGGTTTTGGCCTTCCTTCATGCCTTGGAGCTCTGTTTCGAAGCAAGCTGAGAGAGCCATCTGCTTGCTGACTGCTACAGAGCTGAGCAGTGCTTGTCTCTCCTCCACCTCCCTGTAATTGTTTGCAGCATGCTGAGCTTATCCCTCCCCTCTGTGTGGACCCAGGGCCAAAGTTTAACAGATCTGCAGGTGCTGCACTTTGCAAGGCCTGAGTGCCTCACTGCCCGCCATCCTTGGCACAGGGCTCTGGGCTGTGTTGAGAGGGCAGAGGATGCTGCAGGGCCAGGCAGGCTGAGATGGTTGGAGTTTTGCACATGGCAGGGTCTTACACACTAACGTGACCTCTCCACAGCAAATGTGAGGAAGCAAGGGTGTCTTTGTTGTATAGCAAATAACACATCTGAGCTTAGCCCCACTGGCAGTGCCCAAATGCCAGGCTCTGCCCGCTCTGTGAAGTCAGGACCCATGGAAAATGTTGGCAGAGCTGGATGTTGGCTCATAGATCTTGCTGGACACCCTCCCACCCATTTCTATTGGACTGGATGGGACATGGTCAGCTCTGGAAGCATAAGCCACAGGCAAAAGCAGCAGTGAACTATTGTACCCTGCTCTTTAGGAAGCCCACACTGCTAATTCCCAGGGACTGAGTGTAAGGAAGGGAGACCACTATAAATACGTGCAGGGATGTCATCTCCCTGATTCCTAGATATGTGTAGAAAATGATATTTGATACAGAAATGTGGCTTCCATAGTATCTGGGTCCCACAAAGCACTACAGTCTCAGCTGGGCTGTTGTGCAGGGCTGAATGTCTGTGCTATCATTCCTGTTACTTAATTAATTCCTGTAATGGATGGAAACAGTGAATATTTGGGAGGGAGAGGCTGGTCAGCCTTGCCAGTCAAGCTACAGCTTTCTCTAGGAGATGTGCACATGAGTTGAGAGCTGTGTGGGTATGTGAGGTACTCTTGCTGCTGCTGGGTGCTGCTGACTCCTGCATCCTGGGACTGGTGCTGGTGTCCTGTCCTACACCACAGGACACACCAGCACATGTACACTTGCTTGGTGTGACTGACCCCAGAAAGTGCGTTTGTGCTCAGGGCAGATTTTGTCACCTTGTCTGCCCTTTTTTGCCTTGAACATGGTCACCTCTGTCAAGCAGTGCATCCCTGGAGCCCTGGCAGGCCCCACTCCTGTCCCTCTGGCAGGCCCCACTCCTGTCCCTCTGGCAGGCTGGGCCAGAGGGCACTGGGACCTGTGGTGCTGAACTGAGGTGCTCAGAGAATGGGGACAGCTGTGCTGAGGAGCAGCAGCTGGGACCTGCTTCAGTGGTCTTGACTGGTTCTGCTCTTACTTTTTTTCTTACCTTCATAAGAGTCACTGATCCCTCCTTGTCTCCCATGGACAGCCCCGACCATGGAGCACATGGCTCTGTCATGGTTGTTGTGGGATGTGCTACACTTCCTGGGCACTGTGCAGCTCCCAGTGTTTGACTGGGCCACTGAGGGAGTCTTTGGGCTGGGAAAATGGCCTGGAAAGCTGCAGACACCACTGCTATGGATATATAGCTCAGACCCAACAGCAACGCTCAGCAAAAGCACCTGGTACCCTGTGGAAAGGGCTCAGATGACAATTGACTGGCAGATCTGGAAATGTCAGTGGGTCTCCAGAGTGTTGTGAAACACTGTCAGTATCTTTCCTAAGGTGCAAGGAAGAGAACTGATGATATTTCCTCCTCCTGTGTTGTTGAACTGCTGTTTGGAATGGTGGTTTGCCCCTAGGTCATGTTCCTTCTTCTGTTGTCCTCCCAGATGGGTATCCAGCATCCTGGACAGCCTGGGTACTGCCTGCTGGCACCTCAATTGTCCCAGGAGTGCTTTGCCCCTGGCTCCTGTGGCAGACAGCCTTTGCTTGCCCATGCCCCTCTGCATGGGGAGTGAGTTGTAAAGGGCTGTTTCAGGAGAGTGGATAAGGCTCAGAAATGCTTCATGCAGCCTTCCTGCTGAACAGGTTTGCAGATAGCAGGGACAACAGGAGGAGAGGGTGTCAGGCAAAAAGAATCAACAACCATGTGGATCAGTGCCCTGTCAACACAGAAACTGCATCCTCACTTATTAGTCAGCATTGTTGAATGTACTTTAAAAATAATTTAAAAGTGAGGAAGAAAACTGCAAAAATCAGTTTAAATTATCTCCCTTAATTTGATATTTCTGGACTTAAGGTACTCTCTCCAAAGAAGGCTGTGACAGTATATAAAAAAAAATCCTTTGATTTTAGCAGTAAGATTGTTAGCTTTGTCTCTTAATTGATTCTGAAGACAGAATCTGCATTACAAACATTAATGTAATCAGATAGTAGACCTAGAAAAGGTAATAAGCATTCACTGTCAAGAGAAAATCCTACAAAAATGGGGTTTCCTTACATTAGTTAAGTTTGTCACTTTTCAAAGGAAAAATTGTAATGCAGAAACATCCAGTAATCCCCCCAAAGAGTCATGGACACATCTCAGCTGTGCCTTCCCACTTCAAGTCTCCTTTGCCTGGCAGTTCACTCTCCCCTGACTCTCCTTCACGTTTCTTAACATGGATGGAAGAGCCAGCCACATTTTCACATCCTTGAGTATTCCACTTTTAGCAGCCATTTCCTCGTTTTTCTTCATAAGGAAGCACTTTTCTTGCTCTGTACTTCCATTAAGAAAATGTACAAGCCTAATAGTTACTAAAAAACGTGACTAAAGCTATCCTAATGTTTTTATGGACTCATTAAAGGTCTTATTAATATTTCTCCATATTGGAAAAAATCTAATTTTTTACTTGTGACATAATCAGGAGCTGTATCCTAGTTTTCAGGGGTGAGGCATTTGCACGTTAACCTTTCCTTCTGCTTTGAACAATCATTCTTATGAACTTGCTGAACTACAAATCAACCCAGGGCTTTTAAAGGAGGCTCGTTTTCTCCCAAGGTCTGTTGAACTCTCTATTCATGCTTTGAACTGTTTTTCTGCATAGGTGAGCTGGAACCAAGGGGCCTTGTGGAAATGTGCCAGGCTAATGGCACCTTAATGCTTCAGTCTCTGGGTGATGCCTTGAGAAAGCTGACCTGAAACAGAGACTGGAGAGAGCTAGAGAATAAAGTAGGTATTTATTGAAAGGCCTTAGGGTACACCTTGGGAAGGACAAGAGCCTGACCAGGACTACACCCAAGGTGGACTAAACATGGATGACCAGTCACGAGGTCTTATATTTTTGTAAGTTTTGGTCCATTTGCATATTGGGGTTTAATTGTCCAATTGCAGCTTCAGATTGTGGGGTCTCATCCTTCTTGTTTCTCTCTTCAGTCCACCGTTGTTTATGCTTTTGGGATTGAAAGTTGTGCTCGTTGTCCTTGGTCTCCAGCAGGAAAAGGATTTGTTTTGTCTCCCTATTCTGTGAAGAGAGCTTACTGGCACTTAATACAAGGCTCATGTATATGCCTACACCCCTAGGCAGCACAGAATCTGAAAAACATGAAAGCCAAAACTTAAGGTACCATTGCCCCCCTTCCCATGTCCTGGGGCTTTCCTGTGCCATGATGGGACTTTGTGTTCAGGGCCACAACTCTGCTCACTGAGGGTCTTTGGGGCTGATTTCCAGCTGCTGCTCCTTATTTGCTTGGTGCTCTTTGCTTCCTGATCTCTCTGGTGACCAGTGATAGGACCCAAGGGAACAGAATGAAGCTGTGTCAGGGGAAGCTTAGGTTGGATATCAGGAAAATATTTTTCACCTAGAGGGTAGTTGGGCATTAGAAGAGGCTCTCCAGGTGGGTGGTCACAGCACCAAGCCTGGAAGAGCTCAAGAAGCTTTTGGCCAATGCTCTCAGGAACATGGTGTGACTCTTGTGGACAAGCTATGCAAGGCCAGGACTTTGGTGATCCTCTTGAGTCCCTTCCAACTCAGGATATTCTCTAATTCTATGCTCATGGTGGCAAGAGCTAGAAAGAAGCTCTGGGAATAATTTGGATTCCGGAAGAGCCCCAAAACATTCACATCCAGCCCAGC
>VZUA01085186.1:42282-66789 GCA_013401035.1 Horornis vulcanius
CCCCTAGGCAGCACAGAATCTGAAAAACATGAAAGCCAAAACTTAAGGTACCATTGCCCCCCTTCCCATGTCCTGGGGCTTTCCTGTGCCATGATGGGACTTTGTGTTCAGGGCCACAACTCTGCTCACTGAGGGTCTTTGGGGCTGATTTCCAGCTGCTGCTCCTTATTTGCTTGGTGCTCTTTGCTTCCTGATCTCTCTGGTGACCAGTGATAGGACCCAAGGGAACAGAATGAAGCTGTGTCAGGGGAAGCTTAGGTTGGATATCAGGAAAATATTTTTCACCTAGAGGGTAGTTGGGCATTAGAAGAGGCTCTCCAGGTGGGTGGTCAGAGCACCAAGCCTGGAAGAGCTCAAGAAGCTTTTGGCCAATGCTCTCAGGAACATGGTGTGACTCTTGTGGACAAGCTATGCAAGGCCAGGACTTTGGTGATCCTCTTGAGTCCCTTCCAACTCAGGATATTCTCTAATTCTATGCTCATGGTGGCAAGAGCTAGAAAGAAGCTCTGGGAATAATTTGGATTCCGGAAGAGCCCCAAAACATTCACATCCAGCCCAGCACCCAGCATACATCACTGGGAGAGCCACAGGGGAAGAGGCTGTAAACTCTCCTGCTGGGATGGGGCTGGAGATGATCCCTACAGCCCACCCCACATCCCAGCACTGGGAAGGGAGGTGAGTACCCACATGTTCCCTACCCAGGGGTGATAAGTAAACTTTTAATTGGTTTGGTGACAACAGCTAGCAGCTAAAGGAAAGCAATAAAACTACAAGAGCATAAAAGCAAGGATATAGTGAGTGATCTACAGCACGCTGGATCTGCTCACCACTTACTGGGGCTGCAGCATGAGCGGGTGATATTAATGTTAACCATGATATTGCACAGAGCACCCCAGCAGTCCTGACAGCCGCGCGTGAGTTATTTCAGAGACTCATGGCATGTCTCTCCCATCCTGATGCATCTCTTAACAATGATACTTCATAAATCCCTGGTTTATAAATTCACTGCCAATGGAGGAAAAAAGTGTCAGTCTGTAATCTGTTGTCATGGAAATAGTTGGGATGTTCAATGTGCAGAGATGTGTAACTGGGATGGGAAAATACAAGTGGGCCTGTCTTGACTTTTGCTTCTTGAATTCCTCTGCTCTGGAAGAAAAGGTAGAGGTTACATCAAAGCCTCAGAGAGTTGCATTTTCTTTCTGGACAGATGCATTTTGCTAGCCAAGAAAACTGCAGCCAACTTAATCTAGGTGAATTTGCTATAGTGCAGCACTGCTTTGTTGCTTGGATTCTGCTTCTCACCTGACTTGTGCTTTCTGCCTGGGAACAAAATATCTTTTATAAAAGAATCCCACACAAGATGAAAAGTGAGACAAGGACAACCAGAGATAAAATGAAAAATAAATGTTAGAGGAGGTGAGTACAGAGAGGCAATATTCCATTTACACTATTATGGAGGTTTTAATTTCCTGAGAACAATTTATATGCCAGGCAGGGACAGGAGTGAATGGCAGTCACATTATCAGGCCTCTTATCAACCTTGATTTTGCTCAGCCTTACCTGAATGGATTATTTTTTCAATAGTTCAGTAACTAAATTAAAAAAGGAAAAAAACCCATACTTTGGTTTAGGATAACATATGATTGTGGGTTTTTTTCATTATTTCTCAGGTGAATTTTAGAATAAAAACATCCTCTCAGAATAATTCATTGAAACAATTTATTCTGAAACTGAAAGCAAAATATCAAGGAAGTATCAAAAATGTCTCACTCCTACATTTTTCCCCATTTATCCATAAAATCTAACACCAGTCAGTGCATATTTCTCACCAGAAAGTGAATTTTTCATTTGTTCTACTTACTATTCAACAAAACAAATCCTGTCTCCTTCTATTGTAGTTATTTAATACAAACTGAGCTGCCATTCTGCTGCTGCAGTGATAAATCCTTCATCCCCTTTTATAGTGGCTCCATAGAGGCCAACAGGATGCAAAAAGTGTTTGCTGGTTTGTTGTTTTTTGTTTGGTTTGGTTTTTTTGGGGTTTTTGGTGGTTTGTTTTTGGTTTGTTTTNTTTTTTTTTTTTTTTTTTTTTTTGAGATGCACTATTTCTTGAGGGGTTCCAGGAAATGTAGGCTGGGGTCACCTGGGAGTGCAGCAGCGTGTCACAGTGTCACAAAGGGGACAGCACCCATTGCCTGCTTGCTTCTCCTGGCACTCTATAACAGCAGATCTGGAGGACAGGATTTATGGCTCTGCAGAGGATTTTGCAGCATGGGACATGGGCAGGGGACATCCCAGGTACTCTTCTGACTGAGGCATTGTTCCTTAGCCCACCAGTGACAGCAGGGACCTAGAAGGAACATATTCCTGACAATTTCAAGTTGAACCTGGAGCCTGGACTTGTAAAAAGGTGAAGTCCCATTTAGCCACACAGCATGGTCTGGGTTTCATCCTTATGAAAGGGATGAGAATGCAGTGGGACCACCAGGCCCAAACGTGGCACCAAAGCGAAGTGGCCCTGCTAGATGTGACCATCTGGGAAGGGGGCAGTGAGACCCACATGCCTTCAGCTCCCCTGATTACCCATCTTTCCAGGAATGTTTGGCACTGATGCAAACGCAGGAACACACCTTCCCTCCAGTTTCTGTTAAACACTTCAGCTTTTCCATGGAAAGCTTTTGCATTGTATTGAATTTAAATCCACTTGGGCTTCTTTCTGGTCAGTACTTTAGTACAAGGCTTAAGTAATCAATATATAATTTTCACCAGCATTTCTTTTTCACACCTATTTTTCCCCCTTGACCAGTCATTGTTGTGCCATCGCCAACTAAGAGCCTGATTGTATTCCCTCCTGCCATGATTTATGTCTAGGAGCAAACACGGAAAGAGAACTGTTTTGGAAAAGCTGTCCTCAAAGTCCCAGTCCACAATAGGGTTTTTTTTGAGGAGATCAGAAAAACATAAATTGCAGTATATGTTCAAAGTGTTTGGGGTTGTTTGCCACATGACTCATACCAACTTTAATGGGAGTCACATGCTAAACTCCCATGCATGCAACACTTGGAAAGTTTTGGAGTGCCACTGCTTTGCACAAGAGCCCTGAATGAAAAGCTACTTTTGTTTTCCTGCTCCATAGCACTGGCGTTGCCCAAATCCCTGCTCTCCAGTAGTAAAGTGCTGGGACAGAGTGAGAAAAATCCAGCTGGGGAGGCAGTGCTTCTGCCAGGCTTCCCTGACTCCTGCATGCCATCTCTCCCCACCTGCTAGCACAGCAGACAGGTGAAATCAATGCTGCATCAATGCCTAGGAAATCCTGCCAGAGCCCCCTGAAAAACAGAGACAGGCTGATGATGGGTCTGGCACTCAAGTATTTACATTACCTCTCCTGGTTCTAGTGCCTACCAGTTAGCTGCCCTCTTTTTTGCAGGATTACGTGTATTTTCAGTGCTGCCTGTCTCTCCCCTGGTAGTTCCCAGTAAAGCTTCTTGTTATGGACCCTTGAAGTCATTGCCATTATCTTGCCATCTTGAAATACAGCAATATAGCTACCATTGGAAAACAAAGGCAGAATTATGTTTTTTCTTGAGAAAAGAGCTCGCCTGGCAAGATGCAGGGTTCTTCCAATTTGAACAACAAAAGAGCAAAATCTCCTGCCCTTCCTCACCCTCCTTCCCTGGAATAGGTCATGTATTAGTCTTCTGTCAGGTCAAATGGCTGAGTGTGATTTAAAGGGATAAAAACCATGTTAAAGCAAACTAAGAGCAGATTGTTCCAAGTGCACACATGGCTAATCCTTGCCTAGGACAAGGCAGCCTGGGCATTGCCGATATGAGAATCTCTCTGGGTTTCTTTGAAGTACGGGCAAGTATATTAAATTGGGAGGAAAGCACCAGCTCCTTCAGGTGGTGATTTGTGTTTATTGGCTGTGATTTTTATGAGTTGGGGAAAGAGGTAGAAATGCCAGCGTACGGTAATTGAAATATACGGGGTTGGTGTAAGAGACTGTTTCATGACCAAGGGAAGGTGACAAAGCCCTTTCAGAGGAATGTTTTTCAGCATTCACTAATGTTGCCACATAAAGGGTCCTGGTGCTAATGCTGCCTTTAATGGTGTGAGTGCAAAGCCGTGAATCATCCACCCGACGATTATAGCAATACATCCTGGGCCACTCAGAGCTGGGACCCTGCAGCATTTTAAAACACTTGCTTTAAAAAGCCTTTCAGTGCTGTGGGTGGGATGAGGGATCCGTACAGACAGCACCGTCTGCTGTATCTCCCCTGGATTGCTTTGTTGGCTTCCTTACTTTTTGGGGTGTTGCCTCATCCTAATTAGGGTGAGAAGCAGAGGCCGTGCCAAATAACAGCTGGCCCATAGCAGTTTCCTCTGTCTGCCGTTGTCAGGCCACATTCGCTAGTGAGTTATGCATGCCTTGAGCCTGGAAAGAAAAAACACATGGGATGTAAATCTGGCAGTCCAGGACCCCAGAGCGGTTCCTCAGTGGCTTCAGCAAGCCATTTATGCAAGCAAGAGCTGCAGGAGTGGGTCTCAGCCATACACCTTCAGCCTGACAGCAACAGCAGTGCTGCAGTGCCTTCCTGTGCATACGGCTATTTTTCTGCCTGGAAATGTTGCATAGATAGGACTGAGGATTTTGGATATTTTTCCAACAGCCCAGCTGGCAATATGTCTCTGCTGGATATCCAGAAATGCTGGACAGAGGGCCACTGCCTTGCAAATAAATCATCTCTGCAGTGCACGTGCCATGAGGCCAGCGTGGCTGGGATGTTTATCACACAGGCTCTCTCCTACCCTGCAGATGGCCTGTACAGATGCAGTAAATCAGCCCCATCCTGACGTGCCCGATGCAGCACATCTGGGAAGCGCATGCTGGGAAGGCCAACCCAGAAGTGTTCCCTCCCCAGGGGCTGCACACAGGCAGCCCTCCCCACACTGCTGGCCTTCTTGGCCCAGCATTCAGAGTCTCACCCTGCAGGGAAGCTGAGAGGAGGCTGGAAATCTCTTCATCTGTTTTATTTTCCAGCAGACGTTTCTTCAGCTGTTTCTCTTCTCTTAACAAAGCAGGAAAATAAGCGAGGTGCTGGCAAAGTCTAGGAGCATCCCTGGGTGCTTTGTCCAGCCCCCACACTGCATCCCCCCAGCCAGCACTGAAGGACCACCCATGCCATCCCATCCCCTGCTTTCTCCTTCCTAAAGTTTGGAGAGACTGTCTAAAGAACAGAGTTCAAATGGCCCAGTGTGGAAGGAGGGCTGGCATGAAAGCTGTCCCATCTGGAGGTGTGTGTCTCAAAATCAAAATGTGGGGAGGAGGGGAAGGGAAAGGGGAAGCAGGGAGAAAGGGAGTGGATTTGCATTTGTCCACAATGACAAGTGCCAGGGCAAGAGCAGTGCACGGAGGGGCAAAGGCTGGAGGTGAGGTGGATGCTCCCCTGGGATCTCCTCTGCATAGGGACCTGAGGCAACCCCCTGAAGCCCTGCAAGGCACCTGTCAGCTTTCACCCCCACGTGAAAGCACAAATTGCAGTAATCCCTTCAACTGGTGGGCCAGTGAGCCCTGTGCTGCACCACAATCCCAGACAGGACATGAGGATGTCTCTTCAGTCCTGCGGCCAAACCTTCTGAAGTTACAGCTCAATATGGGCAGTATTTGCTTGTGTGATTGGTTTCTTTTTATTTCTTCCTTCGCATACTTTTCCGGGAAATAGTCTGCCTCACCTTGACAGCTGGCTAAAAATTTTGGTTGCACAGTTTCTTGGCATAATGTGCAGAATTTGTCTGTTTCATAGGAAACACTGACTATTGCCACCAAGTTTTTTGAGAGGGAAATGTTGAGACATTTGGAAAAACTGCAACTATTTCTGGTCAATTGTCAATCCTCTTGCTGTACTGAAGCTTCCCCCTACAAGGCGATTATTTTAAATACTTGAATATGCAAAATACTTGGATAGTCAAAACAAAATCATCAGTGGTCTCCAAGGAAAATGGTTTCAATGTTTCAAAAATACAGGCAATTCACAATGTTCATTGGTTTATTAGTTTTTAGAATTAAAACATTATGTCAAAATTCTGCTCACATAAAAAATATCAGCATAACAACCCAGGGACATCAAATGAAATCAGATGTTGGGGGCTTCTCTTTGTTCTTCACTGTAGTTTTACAGCATTTGATTTCAGGGCATCCAGTGCATCTCTGCATACGTGTGAGACAAGTATCATCATAGCTGTGTGTGTGTATAGGTTATCTCATCAGATATATAGCCAGGTTTAGGAAGTAAGAGATATGAAAGGGACCTCAACTCAGCCAAGGGGAAGACAGGCACACTGTATTGCTCATTTTGTTGAAAGATTGGAAGAATCTTTTGAGTAAGAGAGTGAACATCACATCAGCAACTAGATTATTATTATTAATGGAGAACCTGCTGCGTGGACAACCTGCTAAGGTCTTCTCCTTCTTAGAGGAGCCTAACCAATGAGTTAGGAAGTGCTTTGTTTCCTGGATTAATGAATATTCATGTCACTAATGAAAGAAGGCTTTAGTAGAAAAGGCTGAGCTCCTCCTGGGGTACATTGGATCCCAATGGTTGGATTGCAGTCCTAGGGGATGGGCTGAATCCTCTCAGGCAGACAGTGGATGTGAGGTTGGGTTTCCAATAAATATTGACTGCGCCCTGAGCTGAACTGGGCACAAAGAAACTTTGCAGGAAGTTTTTGTATCCAGCTTTTATTCCCTCAGCTTTTGTGAAATGAACAAAAATCAGCACGTTATATTTTAGGTTGTTTTACTTAAATTGAAAATTATCTTTTCTTTTTTTTTTTACTTTGGTGAGGGAAAACAAATAAAAAATATTTAAAGTCAATCTGGCCTATATTTGGATTCTTCTTCAGATCATCTGGTGAACCAAAAGAATGAATCAAAAAGTTAATCAAAAGATACTCCTGTAGTGCCACCCTGAGCCTACAGTGCTTGTCAATCTATTTCCTTTTAAAGATTCTAACTGGTTTCTTCTCTCATTTAAGTCTATTTTGATGTCCAGATACAAACTGGGAATCTATAACATCCAAGCCTACAATTTGATGACCAGTTATTTTATTAACATGGAATAAATGGAGGAAAAAAGCCATTACTCTTCTCTAGGTCATATCTGGTATCCTCCAAGCAGGTATTTACATGTGAGAGAAGTTCATTGGCTTTAGCTAGGATGTTTATTACTGTCCTTTGTATAATAAAGACATCAGTCAAGATGGAAAGAGGCTAGGGAGAAGGGAGAGCCAAATCATTGCAAGAGAATTTATGCGTAGATAGTTTTATATTGCTTTCCTTTTATTTTTAAATGTTGATTGGAGTATGAGATCCAGTAAGATATACAGCCCTGTAGCCATACACGTGTGTTGTTATAATGCAGCCTTTCATTCAAAAAGGCTGGCAATGCTTCGGGTGGCAGATTTATTGTGTGTACCACAGGTTAAGGATCATAGGTCATTTTGCAAATATCCTTTTCAGGTGTCTGTAAATTCCTGCAAAAACACACACAAAGTGCAAGAATGCTCAGAAGAGTTAGTTTTTTATTACCTTCCTGATTCAGAGCCCAAATGAAAACAAGATAAACATGTCCTTACTGGGAACACTGGGAGTGAATTAGCCTCTCAAATGTGGGAGTCCACTGCTGTCCTAGATGGCTGCAGCACCAAAAATTGTCTCGTCCTTGCACGTAGGCCTCTATTTCATTTCATAAGATGCCAGAGCAGACCATAAACATGCTCACTCATGAGAAAAGTCTGCTTTTAACTCCTGCTCAGACTATGTACCTTCACCAAGAGGTAGCACAACCAGCCCAACCATCTTTTAAAAGGCTGCCCTGACCCCACTTCCCACACATCCAGTGCTTAATGGGAGGCTTAACTGTATCCAGCCTGAATTTTAAATTATTTTTTGATTGCTTATGCAGATGATCAGGCAGTAGCTAAAGTGGGGCCAGGCGTGCAGAGGCTGGCCATGAGCATGGTTCTCAGGAGAGCTGCCAGCCCCCATGCAGAGGGATCCCCCACCTCCCCAGGGTGGCTTGGCCACAGGACAGCCTCCCAGCATCTGCAGGTCTCTGCTCAAAGAGCTTCCCTGGCGCTGGCTAAAGCCACCCTACTGCCTTGCCAGCCCTGGCAGCAACGGGGGCTCGTCGTGGTGCCAGCTGCCCTCCAGTTTCACCAGCTTGGGGCCAAAGGTGCTGCAGTAAGTCATATGCTGCCCCCTTCTCTCAGGAGGGAAAGGCTCAGAGTCACTCTAAGAGACTCTACGGGCTCCCCTGCTGCAGATGGGCAACTCCCACTGGAATTCCCATTGCAATTCCCTTTGCAATTCTCAGTGTGATTTCCAATGCAATTCCCAGAATATTTCCCAGTTCAGTATCCATTGTGATTGCAATTCACTTTGCAAATCCCAGTGCACTTCTCACTGTGATTCCCCTTGCATTTCCCAGTGCACTTTTCACTGTGATTCCTTTTGCAATTCCCACTGCAATCCTCAGCAGGACCCCAGGGCTGAGCGTGGGTTTTTATCTCAAGGCCCGTGGCGGTGGCCAGTCCTGAGAGATGAAAAGGACCCAATGACTTTTCTTTTTCCTAATGTAAGATCTGGCAGCCGAGCTAGCCAGGGGCATTAGTGGCATAACATGAATAATGGTTTCTGACAGAAGGAGGTCACACAGCCCATTTCAGTCTGTCCACCTACGTGGAGGAAAGAAGCATGACGAGGCAGGAACACTAAGTTCTTGTCTGAGTTTTCTGACTGTTCACTGTGCTACTGTAGGTCCTTTGGCACCCATTCAAGCTTCATTGCATGTTAATTAGTGTAGCTGGTAAGACTTCCTTTTTTAAAACCAAAAAAAGGGAGTATTTTGCTGACAAGATGCCTCAGATCCCTTTCAATATGGGTTTTGGCTGTAATTGTGGAAAGTCTCCTTTTCCTGTGAAAACAATGTCATCTTACTCAGTGGCATGACTCTATATTCACCAGAAGCAATGGCTTTGATCAATTAATTGCATTAACCATCAGTTTGATAAAGTAATTCACACAAATAAAGGAAAGTCAGGTTTTCTGAGCACTTCAAACACTAGGTTATGCATTCTGAAAATACCTGGGGTTTGGTTCTTGACCATTCCTTATCAGTCAGTATGGCATTCTTTTTCCTGGATGTTCATGTCTTAACTAGATCTCATCAAACTCAACAGGGAAACCTTGCCTGGCTTGAGAAGGTATTTGTTTTGACCTGATGAAGACGATCCCAAGGTGCTGTCAGGTGGTATTCTCAGTATTCTCACATGCAGATTTATCTCTCTGAACTGACACTGTGGTGACTTGGAAAAAAACATTTTGATTATCAGAATCAATATTTTGGCCAGATGGGACCCTCTTGCTATGACCCAGGGCCCTGGAAGATGCTGTGCCTTTCCTAAGGTGACTCTTGGCTTGGTGCTGCAAAACAGCATTTCTGCTCCCTCCTTTTTATGCTGCACCTGGAAAAGAGCCCCTTTTCTTGATCTTTCACGTGTGGCTTTCATTACTGCATTTGTTGCTTGTGTTCATTTGTGCCATGCTCCATTCTGCAAGCCTGTTTTTCTTTTGCTTCAGGGTTATTTGTCTGTATTTAACTGTACAACTCTCTTGTTACATCGTTTTGGCTTGTCAGTCTAATGGGATTTTATCACAATCAGTAACACCTCCCAATATCCTACATTTTTATGTGACTTTGTTAAATACTTCCTTTCTAAGGTGAAGAGCTGCAGACATGACTCAGGGCTCATTATTTAAAGAGAGATGGAGGGGTTTTTTTTTTCCATAGAGTGTTTTTAAAAAAGAAACTAAAAATATCCAACACTAGTTTGAAGATGTTGCACACATTTTTCCTAACACCCTGTCTACTTTGAAAGGGTTAAAAACCAATAGATAACCCTTCCTTTACCTCTCAGGTCCTGTTGATTGGGCTGCAGGAAAAGCTGTGCATATCTTTTGCCATCCTTCAGCCTTCTTCCCTGAAATCTATGCTTGGGCAGCAGAGGGCAAGGATGTGTCTTGGGAGGCCACAAAGGGCAGTCACATAACATGCACAGGCCCTGTGAGCACAGGCTCCCTTCCCTTTTGCTCTAAAACACTGTCTTTTTGCAGTGCTGCAAAGTAAGTTGGGGGCTTTTTGGTAGTGTTGGGTATTAATGGCAGCACAATATTCAGAAGAGTGGAAAAATGTCAGTGGAGAGACACTGATATCAATCCTCATCACTAATACTTTATATTTCAGAGTAGCCTTAAGTGTACTTGTAATGCTAATATTAGACTTACTACACTTCATTCAAAATGAATCTTTATTTTTAAAGGAAAATCCATGCAGAAGCCAAGTTTTGAGATGCCAAATTTTGTAGCTGTTCCCACTTCTACCACAGTTAGAGAAACAAATTACAATGAAGTTTTTGAAATGACCTGCAGAGTTCAGGTTCTTGGAGTCTTGCTGTGATTCAAAATCTCCAGACTCTTTTAGAAATCACCCTTTATTTGCTATCCCACTGTCTTCACTCAAGCAAAAATGCACTTCAATTCATTTCTTTGCAACTGATCCTTATTTAATTTGGCAAAGAGGAAAGCCCAGCTTGGTTCAACTCGTTTGAAAGTGATGCAGCATTTTCTCAGCGTTTGTGTTAAGCCGTGTCCTTGAATTTGCTTTGTCTGATCAGCAGCCATTTCTCAGCCCAACTGTACTTCTGGCACAGCCAAGTTGGGCTGGGAATGAGCAAAGCCAACGGAAGATCATGTCTCCATCGAGTAAAATGCCTGGTTCCCTAGCTACAGACAAGGACGTGCCAGAAACCCCAGCTTAAGTGAGAATTTTGTGCTAAGCACTAAGGTCACTGTGACCTTCACAAAGATTACTTCATGCATTTTTATTTCAGTAGGTGTCAACAACTCTGCTGAGATAGCTTGGTTTGTGCTGCAGCCTGAAAAGGGTAGGGGAAATTAGACACTTTGCATTGGCTGGGATTTTAAATGGAAAAGTCCTGCTCTCTTTTTGTTTGCTCAGCCTAATACAAACCTGCTTTTGCTTTTATCTTATCATGACATTCAAATTCAGAAGCAGAGCACAGGAGCACAGCAGGGCAGCGCTGACTCCAAGGCAGACCTCTATCTGCAACCTTTTGAGCTTGCCCTTTTACTGCTACCCTTGGCTTTGTTTAATACAAACTAACCCCACCAAGGCACCTGCAGTGACCCAACCAAACCACACTTTGTCTCTGAGCTGGGAACCCCAGCCCACCTGGCTGAGCATTCCCTCCTGCCCCCACCTCTCCTTGCCCCTGGGACTGGCATGCAGGTTCCCCCACAGTGATCTGAGTCCTCCGTGGGACACCGAGGGCATGAAAATATAATTATGGATAGGAAGAATAAGATTTCATCAAAAATGTTGGCTGGCAGAAGGTTCAGCCTCCCAAATCAGCTTGACCCATGAATCATGTCACCGAGGTGCACAGAAATACCTGCCTCTACCCGGCCTGCAGGTGCAATAACCCAAAAAGGTATGAGTGTGCTGTAATGGTTTCAGAAAGCAAGCAAGAAGCATTCTTGCATTCTATCAAGCACAACAGCAATAAGTGAGCGTTATTTGAGAGCATTAACTCTTTCCAAGCTTTTTGATTTCCCCTTGCTGTCCTGCCTTTCAAAATGATCTGTCCTCAGTGCATAACTACACAGCAGTAAAGCAGGTAATAGTATAAAAAATAATCAACATATTTTAATGAGAAATGTTGTACATACTGTGTAAAGAATTTCTAGGAACAACACCTTGAGTGCTTCAAACAGAACTGCATAAGTCATGGTTTCTCTTGTGTTTGTCCTGTTCCGTATTTATACAGCACTTTTTTTGACATGGACATTTATGGAAATTGTATTCAAAAATGTGCTTAAGGACTAGGGAAAATTAATCTTACAGGAATGATAATTCCTGCTGAGATATCAGTGTGTCAGAAATCAGGAGATCAGAAATGGTGTCCTACACTTTCTGGGTAATGGTGACCACCTTTCAGCTTTCAAATATTGAACACCTGTAGAACAGTATTTGGAATCAATTGAGCCTCTGAATTTAAGATTTGCAATGTCATTGAGATAATCAAGTGTACCTGGAGGACCTGCAGCCCATTCTTTCACTATCCACAGGTAGTAACAGGAGACTCACTTCATCAAATTATTCATTGCCAGCCACCCACTTTTTTCAAATCCAAAGGGTCTGTTCCATCTGGAAGTAGCTCTCTCTGATTGCATCCTTCTTTGATGTGCATCTAGATTTTCCCTTCATAAAATAATTCTCTTCAGCACTAAACACACTATCATTGCACTTTATCTGTTCATGACTTTTGGTACTGGAATTTAAACTAAGGTATCATGCACAGACAATATTAAAATAATCTCATATACCCCAGGTTTTTAAAAAAAGAACAACAGCATAAATTCAAGTATTATAACATGCAGCAGAGAAGTGTATCTGGACACAGAAGTTGCAATATGACATTTTCCCATTCTGCCAGTATTGCCACAGATTCAGCTTGCAGTTAGTGAAAGTCTGTGAAATTGCTGTCTTCTATCAGCCCAGGCTTTCATAGGTTATTGAGCTCAGCCCAAGCTCAACCCGAGCTCAGTTAGATGCAATTTGACTCCTTTAAAAGTAAGATTATCTGCCCAGTCAGTTCTAGGTGAATTCAAAGGCTCTGTATTTCTGGGGAGGGCTGGCAGAAAAACATAAAAATTTTGTTTTTTCCACACCTCTGGCAAGGAATCAAAAGAACTTTGGTCTACATTATCTACCAGTAATATTTTTTGAGACAAAATATACATAATGTTTTTCTCTCCTTATCTCCTTGCTAGTCTTAAATGACCAGAATAAAGCTGCTGCTTTGCAAACCCACAGACGAGTATTGCTTGCAAGCATTGGGCATGATGACTCTGGGGTCAGGGTGGAGTTTAGGGCAGGTTTAGGACCTGCTCTGCACCAAGGACATCCCAATATATTTCTGTTCATATTTTCTTGCATATTTCTTATTGTAGCATCTGTCTGCTGCATCTTGGACATGAAGACTGACAGTAACTCTGATGGGTTAACATCACCCTCTGTGATGCAGGTAGCTCAGGTGAAGTTTTAGTGCTGCACTTGGCAGTGTTGGGTTACTGGTTGGACTTGATCTGAGAGGACTTTTTCAATCTAATTAATTCTATGATTCTATGTTCATCAAATGCACCAGGCCCATTCAAAGAGAAGGAAAATTGGTCTTTTATACTGGTTTTTTATCCCTCTCACACCAGCTCTATAGAAGTTGATGCAAAAGACACGTATGCTTGAAAAACTGAACTCTTACCTAAATATGCCTATTTTCTTCTCCACCTAAGATAAAGTAACTTTATCTTTCCTTCTTAAAATTAATTCTTCCTCTTCTCCTGGGCTCCCAGTTTCCTCCTACCTTTCTCCCAGTCTACTCATTCATCTGTTCCATAGCGTTTTTCATCTCTTTATCTGTGCTTCCTTATGAAATTCTGATTTCCGACATTTGCCTGGGAAAAAGTTGAGGCTTTGACCCTCTGTGTGTTTACTTAGTAGAAATACAATGTAATAATGCCTTGCAATAATATGATGAGCCAAGGCCCCCTTTGCCTCCAGAGCATACTGTCCTCTGCTGTCTTCATTTGTTTGGTCTTAACTCAGAAAGCTTTTGGGCTTTCTTTGGGCTAGCTAAGGACTAGCTGGAAGGGAGCTCCCTGTTCGTAGTTCCTCTTGATGCCCAGCAGCCTTAGGCCTGTGAGGGGTCAAAGTTGTGACCCTCTCCACTAGGATGTCCCCTAATGTCATGATCCAGAGCTCTATCTAACCTCTCAGAAGAGACAGCCTTGGAAAAGCTGTCTCACACCCCCATCTCCTTCCAGACAGCCATGGAGGTCATCCTGTATTTGCCCAAGTGTTAACACTTTTTTCCTGATACCACCTCTGCTTGTTTCAAACGTGCTTCAAGGCTGGGATTCTGTTCCCCTCCCAGGAGGAGTCCCTGGAAGCACTGCTCCACCTCCTCCAACCCACCTCCATCTTTACCTGCCTGCAGCTCAGATACCTGACAGGGAAAGCAAGTGAGTTACACAGGGAGAAGTAGCACAGAAACTGCGCAGTTTCAGACTCCAGGAGAGACACAACTATTGAACACACGCATGCACACAAAAACTGCCAATTATGCATGGGCTAGTCCATCACCCTAGACGTTCCCCTTTGAAACTACACCCTCACTCTCTTCAACCATTCACCCTGCAGCACTCTGATTTCTATGACACTAGCACTGTATTGCTTTACATTTAGGACATTGAGGTCGCAGAAAGTGCTTTGTTCCATGAAGAAATTATCTCCACTTGGCTGAAAGCTTTCTGCAACTACATATTGCATCCAGTGTTTGCAGTCACTGATCCATTATTTGTAAGAGGGACAAATCCTTTCCTTTGCTTTTCGGCTGGCTGAAAATTTAACCTCCCTTCATTGAAAGAAATTATGACAGCGTGAAAGATTTCCAACCATTTTCTGGTTTTATTTATTATTGTTACTATTATTATTATTACTATTCTTATTGTTGTCTTTTGTGTCTGCTCTAGCTGTGACATGTAGAGCTTGTGCAGCCAACACCACTCAGTATCGCTGAGTTATTTTTGCAGTGATGCTGCAAGGGAGGGGAAGCATCTATTCCCTCTATCCTATTTCATTAAAAGGCAGTGCATTTTATGACTTCTTCACTCCAGCTGCAATGATTCAGTGCCAGGTGCTGGAGCTTATTCCCCTCTCTCCTTTGCCTGCAGAAGCAAACCAGCGCTGATCTGCAGAAGTCACAGGTAGAATGTTAATCAAAACCATAGTGGAGAGCCAAAAGTAGTTCCTGGAGCAGGAAACTGTTTGAGGAATGTACAAGATCATTATTTTTCCTATGCATTTAGTAAACCCACCTACATCAGAAGATGTGGGAAAGAGGAAAAGAGTGTTATGTAATCAAGTCTAATGTTAATGGCAGTTTTCCATAAAAACATGAGTTCTCTTGGGGTCAGTTTCTATCCCTTTCCCTGCAAAGGCTAGTTGCTAAGTGAATGAAAAATATTCATTTTCCATTATAGGTTAAAGCGTACATGTGTGTGTACTTGTGCATTTAAATGTGCTGCATGTATGCATGTACGGAAAGCCATGATCTTTTACAAACATATCTTTCCTAAGACTACTAAATACCCTGGTGTGAGATGAAATATTTTCCTTAAATGATCATAAAAGGTGTTTGTAAAATGTCACCACTTATATAATTTTCCCAGCTTGCCCCACAGTTCACTTCAGACTGAAACTAATTTAAATTACTTTGTAGCTCCCAGCAATAAAAGGAATTTAGTAATTTGCAGTTCATTTGCCCTTGCTATTCTTGGAATCGGTATTTGAGGCTGTCCAATCCTTTGCGTTAGGAAATGTGTGGAGTGCGAGTAGCAGTCATGTCATGCCTGGCAGATTTTGCCAAGGAGACTATTGGGTTCTGCAGCTTTGAAATTCTGGGATAATTGACATGCGCTCCATTCTCGCAGAAGAGCTGTGATCCTCCTCACTGCCTGGCTGTGGATGAGTTTAGTGAACATTGTATTTCCCAAGTGGTGGTTAACATATCTTAATTAGGGAATGCCTTTATAGCAGCCCTGACAAATGCTGCCCTTGATGGAGCACTGTTGGGAAAACAGCTCTGAGGCGAAGGCCCTATGAACCAGACATGCAGAGGTATCTCCTCCCTGGAGATACCTCCTTTCTGGCCTTGAGCCTCTAGGGGAGATGAAATCTTGCGGGGAGGAAATAAAAGTAAAATAATGACCTTTCTAACCTTCCCAGATGCTAACCAAACATGACCCAAGCCTAAGCAGATCTCTTCACCTGGGGGCACTCCAAGAGGGAAGTACAGCAGTCCCCTAGGGAGCCCCAACACTTGCAGCCCGCAGACTGGCAGGAAGGAAATGAGAAGCCAGGCAAGCCACCCACAGCATCCCTGAGATGTGCCCATGGTCCCACATTGAACCAGGGAGTTTGAGGCTGCCAAGTGCCCTTCCCATGCTGACACCCCGAGGCAGACCCAGAGGATTGCAAACAAGCACACCAGCCCAGAAGATTCAGATGGCCCCTGGGGTAGAAGCTGTGTTGTCCAGGACACCATCAGCTCTGCTCTGCTCCCCAGGGAACCCACACCATCACCACTGGAGCCCTGAGCATTCACCACCACATACATCATTATTATCATTGGGCCTTGAACAAATAACAAGAGAGGAGAGTGCTCCCACCTCAGAATCCAGCTTCAGTACTAATAAAAGGGAGGAGATAAAACAGTGTCATACAAATGAGATCTTACACTAATGGCTGCAAACAAAAAACTGAGGTACATAAACAGCATTAGAGAGATAGCAAGGCTCTGGATAAATCAGCTATTTCTGCCTGTGCTGTAGGGTTCTTTCCATTCTCTCTCTTACTTATTCAGTGTAAAATCACGGGAGGGAAATATGTGTGTAAGGAACCATTATCATATTGGGGTTCGTTTTAAAAGTGAATGTCTCTTACCCAGCCTGGAAAGAGCTTTGTACTCTCAGAACTCCCTGAGGTTATCAGAATAGAAAAGTCAGCGTTCTCACTGTCTCCATAAAACAAATAAACATGTTTTTTTCTCCACTTGCCTTAAACATACTTTGTTACACTAGTTGCTCTCAAGCCTTAGCTCTCAGCAAAGGACTGAACATGCCAGTCCCCCTTGCCTGTGCCAAGCACAGGATCAGGAGGTCAAGGCTGCAGGAGTCAGCAGTGCAGAGCACTTTGGGTGTCTCATTCACACCATTGCTCAGTGTGGCAAACACCCTAGAGCTCTGTCCACTTTCTCATTATCAAGAGAAACCAGCACCACCATGGTAATTCTGGTCTGTGCTGTCAATTCAATTGCTAATCTGACAGGTCTTTATGTCCTACAGCAGAGAGATAACCTGCACATTTGGGTTTCTGAGCATAAGGCTGTGGATTGAATGTACCCCTATTCTGATAAGCACACATTCAGAGAAGTACTGGGAATGGGAGGGAGGAAGCAAAAAAATCTGTGGAATGAAGTTAACCACTGGCTTGAAGATGTTTTCCTGGAGAAAGACATGTAATATAATGCAATTTTTGCTTCTAGTTGAATTTAAAGCAAGCAGAGCTTCTATTCTTCCTGATTTTTTTCACCTTTTTTTCAGTTTTCCTCTCAAGAGCTCTCCCAGGGCTGGGAGTCTCTGATGGGCACATCAGGAGCCATTCCTGAGTGTCCAGCATGTCCCTCAAGTTGGTGGAAACCATAGGCTTTACTTTCCCATTGCAAAAAGGTAATTTGGGACCAAGGCTTCAAGCAAACAAGACATGGCATTAAAACAACTGTTGTGTATTGTTTTAATTTAATTTTCTCCAAAACAACCCAGCAGCAACATATGGCTCTCAGTGAGATCCTGCTATTACACAGTTTGGCAGCTGGGCTGACCTAGGCATGAGAAGATCGTGCACTTTGCAAAATTAGTGTGCGTCAGCATCTCAGATTGGGGAAGAAAAACCAAGCTCTGGGCCCAGTTTCTTCTCTGTATTGCTCTTGGCTCCCAGGACTTAGTCCTTGGGAGGATCCCAGCTGTAGAAAATGCAAATAAGATCTTGCCACAGATAGAAGACAGCTTCAAGGACCAAAGATAGTGAGTTTTATCAGCACTGCCATTTTCATAATAAGTAATAAATGTACCAGCTCACTACAAGACTGTGATAAAGATTTTTTGGGATGTTTTCCAGTCATGTGTAGTATAAGACTGTAAGTAATTATTGAATCATCCAGTCCAGCTTCCTGGAAGTCGTCAGCTACTACACCCTGAAAATTTACATCAAACTGAAAATCCTGGTGAGGTCAGAGGGCTCTTACCTGAAGAACAAAGCCTGTGTCATGGGCAGAGTGCACCCAGTGCTCCCCTGCTTCGAGTACTCTGGTACTACACACCCCAGGGATGCCCCTGGCTGAACCAACCTCAGGCTTCAGGGTACAGCTGAGGGCTTGGCTTTAATTTGGTTTGCTCTTCCTGCATTTGTTTTGGTTTTTCCCTGTTCTTAAAAAAAATTTGTTCCCAGCTCATCATGTTGTCCCCACCTGTGCTTACAAGTCTGGGCACAGCGGTGGCTACCTGAGCAGTGTTCAGTGAGAAACCTGAGAGGAAAACCCATTTTGGTGATGCTCTCTGAAGTTCAAGGGAATTATATCCCAGCTAAGAGGAAAGGCTTCTTTTACTGTCTGACTCCAGTGCTTTCACACAAATGGAGCCCACAAATACCGTGTGGGGTCATCTGCTTGGATTACATGCTCAGGTTACCCTGGTAATGTGCCTTGGCAGATAAGTATCTGATCACCTCTAGCTGGACAGCTTCCAGTTGCATGGCAAGACACCTTGCCAAGTGTGTTTTACACGATATTGACATGTCCTTTGCCAGTACATGTACCTTGTATTAAAGCTCCTCTTTGCTGCCTTGAGCACATCCTGTTTGCTGATTCCCTCGGGAGTAAACCACTGTGCACCCATTGAACAAGGTATGCCTGAAAATCAGTGGGTAAGAGATTTGAGGGCAATGATGCACAGAGGAAGAAGCAGGATGAAAAAAGGGCCATGGGCTCCTGATGCTGAGCCACACAAGTTGCCTTCCTCCCTCTGACTCACCATGTGCCATGGTCTGGAAAAATCACTTAAAAATTATTTTCCCTCTTAGGCAGATGGGCAGAGATGCAAGTGCTTTGGCCTCTTTCAGAGAGGTGCTGACTGGTCCCTTCTCTACTTATGGTGACTTATATGACACCTCACCCTGCACACCCCTGAGCTCTGTTGAGGTCAGGCCAAAAGGCACACACACCCTCATGACTTCCTGCATTGTATGTCAAAAAAAAAAAAAAACAAACCCATCTCACAGCAAATAGTATGCCTTGTTCTTTGATGCTGAATTGGTAGCTGTGGCAGGAAAAATACCAATTTCATTTATTCAGTGCCAGGGTGACAAAGGTGCCAAGGAGCACAGCGGAAGATGAGCTTGGGTTTCTGACAGAGAAATCCAGAAGCTGCTCACTGTGTGGATGACTATGAGTGATCCGGGAGGTTAAGGTCTCATGGCAGTCAGTGTACATCTAGTGAATACCACTGTGGAGCCCAGTGGTGGATTCAGCTGGTAAAATGTGGCTGTTTCTGCACAAGCTTCTAAGGTCAGTAGTGGTCTGTTGTCTTCTGCAGGCACCTGGAGGCATTGGAGATGCAGCAGGATATCCCAGCAGGGTTCTGTAGTCACTGCTTTCCTCTGACCCTCTGGCAGAGCAGCCAGCCCAGCAGAGCCCAGAGAGAATTCCCAATGGTGCTAAAAGAGCAGTCACTCCACACATCCTGTGTCTCATATTGCCAGGGCCTGGCCTCAAGTGTGCAAGCATTGCCTCAGCCACCACAGTTTGTTTTTAAGGAATGAGATTTCCTAAGACTATCGGGCTTTTGGTCAGAGACTGCCACTTGACCTCTAAACAGTATTCTTGTGTTGGCATGTTAAAAGCTATGGGGGAAAAAAAATTCATGAAAGACCGTTCCTGACAGATGGTTTCCTTATTCAGGAGTCTGCCTTGTAACCCAGAGCTTGAGTACTCAAAGCTGAGGCTTACATTTGCACACCACGACTTCTCCTACATCACTGAATACTATGTGATTTTTTGTGTGAATTGTTATGAGGGCCTGATATTTCTGGGTCTGAGAGATTTTAGCCTGCTAGCAGATGCTAGCTTCTTCCCAAGGAAAAATTTCTCAAGAAAGCTGCTTCTCAAAACAATCTTGGCAAACAACTATCTTTTTTCAAAACAATCTTTTTCCAGGTGGTGTTTTGCTGTTTCTCTAGTTTAACCAATGGGATTAGAGAGGTGTCATTCCTATTCACCAATCATGTTAAGTCTGGAACACCTTATAAAAGGTAGTAAGAATTAGACAATAAAGCCTTTTTCCTATGCTCTTTGCCTTCTGAAATATTTGGAGTCTCTCATCTTTCTTTCATGTCCTACAACAACATTGTTAATAAAGCCCTACCACAGGAAAAGCTAATCCATTTGCTGTCTGGGTAATTTCTGCACTTACCTCAGCTTGGGCAGCAAGCACCAGTAAGAGCTGCTTGCTTTTCCTGCTCCAATTAACTTTCAGGCTTTAATGAGCTAGTTCTTGAGCTTGCTCAGTCTTTGCAAGGTTATAAGGTTTAAAAGAATTACAAGACATTTGTGGTCTCAATTGTTGGTGCTGTTATTTTAAAGCTTGCTTTAATGTTACCTCAGATAAACACTTGGGCTCTTTTTCAGTCTGGGAGAGGTTGGGGGAATTGTGCTACTTTCAGATCTGGCAGCTGCCAGTGAGGCCTCCAGTGTCATCCCCTTCCACTTTCTTGTGGTTTCCCTCTGCACAGTGCTGAAATACAGCGTTTTGTTACCTATTAAAGTGTCACTCTCAGTGATATTGTGAAGCTATTAAATTCTGCTGGATCATCCTTTGTGAACAAGAGGATGTTGACAGAACGGAAGCCCCATCCTTCAGCTATTATCTGGTATTCAGTGTCCTCCAATTAGTATGCACAATAAATCTAGTCCAAGGCCCCCCACTGCTTTATGTAATTTCTGTATTAACCTCACTGCTTCTCAACGTGTTCCTATTATTAAGCCATTTAAAGACTTCCCTTCATTCACTTACCAGAGCTCTGTCTCATTTTCTTTTTTTCATCTATTTGCATACATTTCCAGAGGTTCACTTGACGTGACGTCTATTGTTGTTGGTTAATTTTTTAATTAAAGATTACTTCCTATATACTTTCTTTACTCCATCCTCCTTACATGTGTTATCCTCCCCATCTCTGTCAGATTGCAATGGCTGGATTGAGAACTGATTGATTGTCTTCTCATGTGTTCAGAAAGCCAGCCTTTTAAGGCTGCCTTGGTAATTCTCAGGCTAAAATTGAGTTTTGTAACAATTCTGCGCAATGAAAAATGTAAAATTTTTCTGGTGTTGCATTGCATAATCTCCTCTGCTGTTCTTACTCCATGGGGTCTGGCAGGAAATAGAGTCAGGGGTGTGCTCCTTTTACTACACAGCCTTAAAGGCCTGTGGTTCTTAGCTCACTGGGAAAGTTGGGAATACAGATCCAAAGATGAAGCATAGGTTTTCAGATGAAAGAAGGCTTAAAATTACTTGTTTAACTGTAATTGAGCTATACCTGTAACTGTGATACTTTAGAGAAACACTGATGGAGGAGCCAGAGGTTAACCACTGGGTTTTTGAAGAGGTTGGATTTTATTTTTGGTGGTATTTTGCATCCCTGAATTGTTTTAAGTGAAAACTGATAGAGTTGGACTTGTACAGTCTGGAGAAGGGACAATTTTGGGAGGACCCAAAGGCTGCCCTGTGCTCACAGGAAGGTCATCAGAGGGGAGCCAGGGTCTCTGTGGTGGGGCATGGTAGGAGAGCAGAGGTTGAAACAAGGGAGTCAGGCTGGTATGAGGGGAAGTCAGGCAGTGGAGCACGTTGTCCCACAAGCTTCTGCTGGCTCCATCCATGAAGGTTTTGGAAACCAAGTTCTGAGCATTCTGGTTTGATCCCAGAGCTAGTCTGACTTTGGGGTAGGCACTTCTGGAGGTCTGTTCCAGACTGAGTTACTATCCCATGGCCTCATGAGAAATTAAACACTTGGTCTGAGTGGGATCCAGACGCCAGGAAGGCCACCTACTGCAGTTTCAAGACAGTAAGGACACTGAGCAGCCAGGTGCCACTCGTCTCTCAGCATCAGTTCAGTCCCTGGCTCCACATTCCCAAGCTGGGGATGAGGAGGCAGCAGCGTGTTACCATGCATCAAAAGATGCCTGGAGCCACACATGCTTGGCTGGGTGGCTGAACCCCAATGGCTTCTTTATGACAGGCCATGGAAAAGATCTTTCCCAAGGAGGGCTGTGGAGGAAAACCAGGAGATAATGCTGTCCTGTCTCTCTTTTCTGCAGGGAGTGGAAAGTTGTTTCACCCCATAGTGGTGGCTTGTGTGTACGAGGGAATGTCCTCTTGCCCCTTCCTTTTTCAGTCACCTTTCTACAAGGCTGTGTACCTTTTCAATGTATTATGCATTTTAAAAGCCACAAAGAGGGAAAAATAATTGGAAAATAAACTCTGTGTCAAACTCCCCCCACATTCTGAGCACATTAATGTGAAAATGTTCAAAAATATTAAAGAAAAGAAAACCCCGAGGAAAGGTTTATAGGAAAGGTATATAAAAGATAAATTATGTATCTTCTTCCATTTTATCGTTTCTGGCAAGGAGTGTGGAAACAGGAATATTTATACACTTCTCCACCTCTCTCTTTTCACGGCAGGCTGGATACTATGCCACTGTTGTATATCCAGTGTGTGAAACCCCTGCATTTTACTGTCCAGAGCTCAAGAAATACCCTTGATTCTCCTCTTCATAAGTAAAAAAGCTGATTTTGTTACAGCATAAACTATTCCTAGGGTAGGGAGTGCAATGCAACACCAGCAGAAAGACATTTATATGGACTTTTGCATCCTAATCTAAACTCTCACATCAGAGGTGATATTGAAATCCCATATCAGAAGGTGGAGAGCAGTGGACATGGCTTTCTTTGTGCTCTGTTTTCAAGCAAGATACTGGTTTGTTTTGGATTTGAGACATCTGGGGAAAGGGTTTCACAAATCTTGAANACATTTTAAAAGCTGTAAAAAACCACAAAGAGGGAAAAATAATTGGAAAATAAACTCTGTGTCAAACTCCCCCCACATTCTGAGCACATTAATGTGAAAATGTTCAAAAATATTAAAGAAAAGAAAACCCCGAGGAAAGGTTTATAGGAAAGGTATATAAAAGATAAATTATGTATCTTCTTCCATTTTATCGTTTCTGGCAAGGAGTGTGGAAACAGGAATATTTATACACTTCTCCACCTCTCTCTTTTCACGGCAGGCTGGATACTATGCCACTGTTGTATATCCAGTGTGTGAAACCCCTGCATTTTACTGTCCAGAGCTCAAGAAATACCCTTGATTCTCCTCTTCATAAGTAAAAAAGCTGATTTTGTTACAGCATAAACTATTCCTAGGGTAGGGAGTGCAATGCAACACCAGCAGAAAGACATTTATATGGACTTTTGCATCCTAATCTAAACTCTCACATCAGAGGTGATATTGAAATCCCATATCAGAAGGTGGAGAGCAGTGGACATGGCTTTCTTTGTGCTCTGTTTTCAAGCAAGATACTGGTTTGTTTTGGATTTGAGACATCTGGGGAAAGGGTTTCACAAATCTTGAATAGGAAACTAGCATCTTTCCTCCATCCAGGGATACTCTGAAGACCTTGAAGCTATCCCAGAGCACAGGGCTGGAAGGTGATCCTGCCACTTCTTCTGACTAGAGCATCTGGATGTGGGCTCTGGTTTCCATGGGTTTGCTTGGAAACAGCTGCAGAAATACCAAAATGTGTCATTTCTCATCCAGCCCCTCCTTGCACACAGCTCCACACTCAGCCTGGAGGGCACAAAGCAAACTGCCATGATGGCATTAGCTCTGTTAGACTGGCCAACCCTCCCAGACACAAAACAGGAGAACAAATCAGCCTTGGTTTTCTGGTCACTTTCCTGGCCTGACAGTTGGAAAGGTGATGCAGAAGGTCCTACATTCATGGTTGTATTGCTAACTGGAACATCAGTGACCTCAGATTGTGGGACCCAGGGAGGTGCTGCTGGTGAAAATCATCTGCTTCTCCAGGGAGTTCCTGGCTCCTTCCCCCTCCACCAGCCAGCAGCACCAACCTGATGCTTTCTGTAGCTATTAAAGGGCAATTCAAAAGTGGGAAATGTTTGACATGACAGAGACAGAAAAGGAGAAATTGGGTAACTGTAAGGGATTTAAATAATTCTCCATTTGAAAGTCTTTCTACTTCCAAGTGGCTTTGGCCACTGCTGGCTGACAGGTTAGCTTGTGCTGCAGCTGCATCCCTGCAGAGCAGATCATGCTTCTCTGGGAAAGGCTGGTTGGCTTTTCACATCCAGCCCTTCCAGGCTTTTCTGTGCTTCATGCAGATGAGGGGAAGAGAAACCATCATCCCTTCCCCAGCAGCTCATATTCCCTTTTTATTCTAGATTATTAAAATAAAAGAGCATTTCTATCAGCTGTGGTAATCTGCTTGAGAAACAGATGTTTCTTGAGAAAGATGGAAGCAGCTTAAACATCTATGATGGGCTGATTCTTAATTCCCTGATTGAAAGCTGCAATTATCTTCATGTAACTTTGAAGAGGACATGGTATTTGTGTCCCTGAGCAGGGAGCACTCTGCAATAAGCCCCTGAGGAGGCTGAGATTTAAAAAAAAAAAAAAATTAG
>VZUA01085188.1:1453-13282 GCA_013401035.1 Horornis vulcanius
AAATTAAATGCATTAAAGCAACTGTAACTACACATATCTACACATCAATGAGAAATTTACAATTAAAATTTCAAGGGAAAAAAATCCTCTTGCTTACAGATGAAATAATGCTTAATTGAGGGAAATATCCTTACAAAAGTTGAATTACTTTTGTCCAGTAGCCAAGAACAATTCCAGCTGAATTTTCTCTAATTTTTCTTGTTTTTTCCTAAAGCTTTCCAAGTAAAATGAAAACTGTAGTCATTAAAAGTTGGTGAATACAAATTGCTTTCAACAAAAAATAAAGTATGGAATTTTTTTAAAGCACTGATACTCATTTGACACGCACAGCAATGAATTCATATGAATGATTACAGGAACTCAAACGGGGCCACTGTGATTTTTCCTTGCATCAATAATCCACACACAAAGAAAGAATTTCCACAACAGAACGCAAGAACTCTATGGAAACCCTGTAATACAAACATACCCACATGACTTTGTGCTTTGAAAACATGCATTTATCTGTTATGTTTTTAAGCACTTAATGCTAATCTGACCATTAAAAACAAGTAGCCAACTGACCATTTAGTCTTCCAGTGTGTAAAATACAACTGTCAAATACAATGGATGCTGAACAGTAGGACTTACTGTCTACTTCTTAGGATTATGATGAAGATTAATTAATATCTGTAGTGCTTTAGTGCATGCTAAGTATTTTTCTGTGGATTTAGATACAGCAGTATTCAATGTTATAAAGAACTCCAGCCAAACAGCTAGCTCCTGTGTTAAAAAACAAGTTGGCAAAATTCCCTTCTTGATTCTATTCAAGCATGTAAGGATTCTGAGAAGGAAAGATATCCTGAAAAGTCCTGTAAGAATCCCAAGTTCCAGGCCTCATGACAGGCTGGATTACAGCAGTCTCAAGATTATTACTGAGCTACAGCAGCCTCCAAAAAGTCATTCTTCAAACAACAATTGAAGCACAGCAGTGTTCTGGCTCTTGCCTTCATCTCTTCCGCCCAGCCCCCTTCCCATCCTTCCGCCACCATATTCCCATGCCAAACTTTGTAAGGTGGCAACACAAAACCAACAGATGGGCTAAACACCAGCTGACAAAGGGACCAGGAGGTGGTTTCCTAATGGCTGGTTCCTGTCCACTGCCACATTGACTTTATCTCTCAGAAAACTTACCTTCGCTGTTCTTGTAAATTCTTGGGAACACAAATGAAACATAGTAGAGACATTGTCCTTTAGGGGCGTATTTTTCCTTCATAAACCCCAAAGAATCCACATCATCACAATGTAAGAATAATCCCATTTATGGTGAAGGCATAACAGCATGAGCTGCAGCTACTGCAGGCCTCCTGTACTCCCTTCTGTAAGTCACTACATCCCTTCTTGGACCAAGATTTTTGTCTAATCTGGTTTCCTAGAACTCTGTTAAAATTGCTAATATATTGGGAAAAGACATGCTGAATATTTGAACAGCAGCTACCTCACAAGGAGCACTAGTTGCTACTGTGACACTAACTACTAATAAAACACAATCTAAATTTTACTTCATACACTTAAAAAAAGAAAAAAAAAATTGTCCATTTCCTGGTTCTGGAGCTTGTGCCCATCTATCTGTAGCACTGTAGTAGGGTGCTGTAGTAGGGCTCCAGTGGGGGCATGAACACAACATGGAATGGGAATACACTAAGGACAGAGAGATGCATTGCCAGGTGGAGATGAATTTACTGGCAGGAAACAATGACTTTGTGATAAAGATGAAGTATACAATTGTAAACATTGAGTAGTATTTTCAGTTGAGCTGCTCTCAATCACGAAAAATGTATGCTGGCCTTATTTTATCATCTGTACACCCTTAAAATGATTTGGGCCAAGAGATCAAAATGCTTTTCACCTAGTTTTGGTCCCATTGTTTGCTGTTGAAGAACTTCACGTCAGAGGGAGGAGACTCAGGTGAATTTCTAACCTAGAGAAATATTTTAAGATGTCCATGCAGTCCAAGGCAGCTGTCCAACAGCTGTGTGCTAACAGAAACTTCATACCTGTGCTCTGACAGAACAGCAAGGGAGACAGACCCAAAAAGTCACTAGGCTTCTGAAAAAAAATCTACCAACCTACCACCTTTGCAAACAGGGCTTCTAGAAAACCCCCAAAGAACACAAAAGCAACAAAACACAAGCTACAAAGGTAACTGATTGGTAAAAAAAAGTCAGCCTCACCCTGAGTGCCCAATTCTTTCGAAGGCTCTGCAATGCCAGCTGCCCTTCCACAATTTGAGCACACAATAAACTGAAAGAGAAAACAGATTCATGATGGTACATCAGTTAAAATTACACTGAAGTCAAATTATGAGGGATATGAAAAGTCACAGAGATGATTATACGTAGACTTGTGACAATGGCTATTAAAATTGTAAATTCTTCCTCTCCTTCAAACTGTACCTTTCAGTGCAACCTTCTTCCTGTGGATGACAACCTAATAAACACACCCAAGGAACATGCAACCCCATAAGAACAAGGTGCCATCCTTTGAGACCTAATGTCAAATGAATGAATATTCAATCAAATAAATATCTGTTATGTCCACACGTTGCTGTAGTAAATTCATTTTAATATAGTAAAAAATGCTGGGAAAAAATAATATCTGGAATAGTTTTTCTATTAGTCTCCATTAAATGGGCTTTCTTAATTTTCACTTTGTATCCTGAAAGTCACAAAATCAGCTATTACATGTAGCAGCTGATGTGGTGTGCAACTCTTGGCCAACCTACTTACTTTCTTTCTGTAGATATACATTCTTCTACTACTTTTTTGGGATGACTCCAAAATTTCATCTGAAATTATTTTAGAGACTTAATCCTGACTTTCAAAGTTCCAGCAAGCTTCATTTTGAGCATCATCAACAGAATGGGAGGAGGGGAGGGGGAAAGGCTCTCAGTGCTGACTGATAGATTTTCGATATTGCCGTGCTCCCTTTTTACTAATTATGCCCAGATTGCTCATCATGCCAGATACTGTTTATGCTAGGAATTTTCTACAGCATACCTCAGGGGCAAATTGCCTGTAGTGGTGAGCTGGGAATTCTCTACAGCCTACTTTAACAAATAAACCTCCAGTATTCCTCCACATCATATCATTCAACTCTCCTGCCAAATCTTCAGTATACTTTTCAACTGAGCTAACTTCGGCTAACCCCAGAGAAGGGTATTCCTTGACACACCGCGTGTTTATGCCCTCTAGAGCACGGTATATGGTCTCTAACCCCTTGATCTTGCACAAGCTAAGAAAACACAGTAGTTTTAAGTCATTAGGCTGTTGATAATGAAAGCTATCTAGGCAAAAGCCCTTGTGCTGGACAGCAACTGTTATCCTGAGATTTTATGTAAATTTCACAAACATTTATAGTAATTGTTAATTTCTTCTGGGCAGAAGGCAGATATCCACCACCTCAACCTCGTCTACTTTTCACAAATAGACAAGATCTTTTATAAAGAAACTGGATTTTAATGCCAGTGTGATTACTCTCTAAAATTGGAGCATTTATGTTCTCTAAATTTGTGCATTGCTTCAGGCAGACAGTGTGAGAACCTGTTTCAGTGCACACCATTGCCGTATATTTGGGACGGGCCAGAAAATAAAGTACGTCTCCACACTATACCACCTTTCTGTGACATCGCAATTGCTAGCAATTATCCCCCTTCCTCTTTAAAACATTCGTGATTTGGTGAGCTGGCTGCTCGCAGAACAACTAACTCTGGTTTTGATACGGAATACTCCTATTCAGAGCGGTGAGGCTGCTGGGTGGCTGGTGGTTCTCCAGCTCCCATGTGTGACAAAGTGCCAAGGGCAGGCATTTGTGGTGGCGGGGTGAGAAACCCCCAAGGGTCCCATACCTGTGTGTCCCTGCCCTCACACAAGGCACGACCCGAGGCGTGTGAGGTGCCAGGCTGACGAGGCCGAGGGCCGTGCAGACCCCACGACCCCCCGGGCACCGCCGTTGCTGGGCACCGGCCCGGCGATTCCCGCGGCGGGTTGGAGGCTGGAGCCCCTCGGGAGCCGGGCTCAGCTGACGGCTGCGGGTGACGCCCGGCCGGGCCGAGCGGCCGTCGAGGGGCGATCCGCCCCCCCGCAACTCCATCCCCGGGCCGCCGCTTTGTCCTTGCCCGGCCCGGAGCACGCGCGCCCCCGGCCGCGGCGGGAGCGCGCCTGCGCGCACCCCGGCGGCCGGCAGGCGGCCCGGGAAACCCTCAGGGAGAGGCGCCTCTCCTCCCCCTCCCCCAACACCTGCCACAGGTACGGAGCGGGCCGGGGGCTGTGCGGGGGGGTCACCCCGGCAGGGAAACCCCCAGCCCTGTGTCCCCAGGCCCCTTTGTCACCCGTGGGTGCTGAGGGAGCCCGTGGAAAGGGTTAACTCACCTGCAGGCAGGTGGGGCCGTGGGAGGGCCGGGCAGGCTGGGGCAGCTCCCGGGGTGGAGGGAGCAGGTGGCGGACGGGAGGTGGGGTGCAGCCGGGTGGATCCTGGAATCCGGGTGCCGGGAACCCCCCCAAAATCTCCCCTCGGGCTGCGCCCCGCAGCCAGGGCTCGGAGCCGGCCATGAGGCGCTTGGAGGAGGACTCGGAGGTCTACAAGATGCTGCAGGAGCGCCGGGAGCTGCGGGCGGCCCCGCGGCAATCCAGCACCTTCCGCCTGCTCCAGGAGGCTCTGGAGGATGAGGAAGGAGGTGAGGGGGGCACGGAGGGAGCTGGGAGGTCCGGCACGGGGGCTGCGGGACGCTGACGGCCCCGTGTCCCCGCAGGAGGTCCCGCAGCCCCCTTCCCCAGCCGGCTCTCGGCCGCTGCCCACAAGCCCGTGGCCGGGGTGCAGAAGCTGCANGGAGCGGCGGCGGGGAGAGCTGTGCAGAAGGTGCAGTTTGAATTATGCTTCTTCCCCCTCCGGCAGCTCTGTGGTGGCCAAATGCAGTTCTCGCTGCTGGCCATGTAAATAACCGGGGCTGCTGCTACCCCAGTGGCTTTAAATGCATCGTGGGGCTTTTCCCCTTCCTAAAAAAAGCGCTACCACCAACAAAAATCCAAGCCTCGTTCCCCCTGTGCCAGCCCTTTAAATGTTCAGAGCAAGTGTACATTTCCATCTGAAATCAACCCAAGTGTTACTGGCAATGTATTTTCTCGGAGAGAGGGGAAGAGGGGGGATCTGGCGTTTGGACCCAATAAAATGCTCTGCTCCAGTGTAAATATTTACAGGTTATTAGTGACTTTTTAAAAAACATTTTTAGCGAGGTCTGTTATTTACAGTGTGTCATAAGTTATTAATGTTCATTGCCTAAGTACCCTGCTAAATCTGTCTCATGCCTTAGAACAAAGTCAACAATTGGCATATTGTTTAAAGTATGAAAAAAATGCGAGTGGGTTTAAAAATTGGAAATATCTGTATTTTCAGATGTGTAAATATTGCTTTGTAGCTGTCAAACTCCATCTCTTGGGTATGAGACAAGTATATTTTGATTAATTTCTCACTGAAACCGACTTGTCACCTATTCAAAGTTTTCTGGAACTTGGGGAATGCCAAGAGAAAGTCCTGCCTGTTGTATGAGCTTTGCTTCTTTTCTTCCCCAAAAAAGTTCTGCATGATGTCCAGTGACAGGCAGAGGTCAGTGGAACTTGGGGAATGACAAGAGAGAGTCCTTCCTTGTGTATTAATTCTGCCTCTTTTCCTTCCCCAAAAAGTTCCCCACGATGTCCAGTGATAGGCAGAGGTCAGATGATGAAAGTCCAAGTACCAGCAGTGGTAGTTCAGATGCCGATCAGAGGGATCCACCTGCACCTGAACCTGAAGAGCAAGAAGAACGAAAACCCTCTGCCACCCAGCAGAAGAAGAACACCAAACTATCCAGCAAAACTACTGCTAAGCTATCTACTAGTGCAAAAAGGTAAAGGGGAGATGAAACATCCTGCAGTCTTTTTGCACGGTATTTGGAGTCACAGTAGTTGCGCTGCACTTGTCAGGGCAGAGGGATCCTTCTTGTAAAGCTACGTGGAAAGGAGTGAACTATCAGCTTTGGTAGTACAGGACCCTGCTAGGCAGTGTTTTAATTAATCCAAGTCTTGTTGGGATAACAGTTATGCAGACTTGTCCGGTGTCTTTAGAAGAGTTGGTACAGAACTAGTACCTTGCAGGCTGACTGGGAGGGGGGCACCTGGGTACGTTTTGTATTTGCAAAAATGTGTGAGAGCGCTTTGGCACTTTTTTCTGAGTTAGGTTTCCATGCCTGATTAGTATAGGGTGGAGTCCTCCTGGAGTATTTTATTATGGTCTGTAGACTGATGACAGGTCCATAGACTGACGAATGCTGTCTAATTAAAGAAGTCATAAAACCCCAGTGGCTTCTCTGGGCCTTGTGAGAGCTTTTCATGATGATGCACAGGAGAGCCTTATGCACCTTGAAGGAATGGGTTCATTCTGCCGTTCTCTTGGGAGAAACTTAGGTGAGCTTTCTCCCTTAGGATCTGTGGATTTAAACCGCAACATTCTACAGGTAGCCTCTACCTTTGAGTGTGAGAATCTTCAGTAATTTTGTTTAGGTTCATTGGTTGCACTTTCATTTTTACATAAGCTTATTGACAGTCTGGCTCTCAAGATGTATACTCTGGTAATTTTCTCAAAGATCAGCTGTGTGAAATACTCAAACAATGAATTCTTGAATTCCAGTTTCTTTGGAGATGAAACATAACTTTCCAGTCCTTTTCCTCAAGCTGCGTTGTTTTTTTTTTTTTTGGTTTGTTTTTTTGTTTTTTTGCAAACATTTGCAAGTATCCTGTAGCAAGAAAAGTTGTAAAATAGCTGTAGTAGCTTCAAATTTTGCTTATTCAGCCTGAATAGTTCTGACTTTTAGGAGCACTTTAGTAATTTTGTATTGGACTTAAACTTAGTAAATTCTTTTTGAAATATGTTAAAATAGTTGCAGAGAATGGCTGTGTGGCTTTGATGACTTTCAAGATTGTTAAAGAAACACTTTGAAATAGGACTGGCTAAAGAGAAAAAGGTTTTGTTACTACTATGTAGCACTTGTAATTTGTTGTAACTTGTCTTTATTTGACAAGCCTGAGATGCAGGTTTTTGACACTGAGTTTTCCCATCCTGTCTTTATTTCACTTAATTGTTTCAAGACTAATTCCATGCATCTCAGATAGTTCAGTGGGCTGACTGAACTTACTGGTATTAATGCAAGGACATCCAGAGCAGTTTCTGTTAGCTTGTCTTTTAACACCTGCTATTTGCGTGAAATTCATAGGGGTCCTTTTGTGAAGAGAAGTCTTACTTGATATTTTTAAGAGGAGTTTAACCATGTGCATTTTGAAATTGGACCTCTTACGTGCCTGAATAAATTTAAATTGACATGAAGTTTTCAGTACTTATTTTTCACATCTTAACTCCTTGTGAATATTTGTAATAGAGTAAAGTTATGCACGGATTATTTCAAGTTATTGTATCACCTTTTATCACATAAATACAGCTACTGTATAAGGTTGCTGGAGGAAAGGCAGCAGAAGGTATGGAGAGAAGCAAAGTTGATCCAGAGAGATTATTCCAGTAACAGAGACAGCCTGGCAGATCTGCAAATCCATTTTTTAAACACACTGCAAAGTAGTAGGTAAAATATTGTGAAAAGAGTGTGTCTGCTGCCAGCACGGTTCACTTGAGCCTCAGTCACAGGTCCTGTAGCTCTGGTTTAAAGTCATTGTCAAATCTGCCTGTGCAGGCTCCCCCCCCTGCCTCATTTGCATATTAGCTTGAAAAGAAAATCTGCCTGGTAAAAAGTGCTCGGATGTGAAAAAGAGTTACTTTTCTGAATAGTTGTGGGAAATTTCTACCCAACTCAGCTGTAAGTGTTCTGTTTACATACAGCGTGGAGCAGGAAAAAAGCTGCAAAGTTTCTCAGCTGTGGGATTTGGGTTATGCCTCTGAGAACAAAGAGGAAGCAGCCATGTTAGCATTACTGAAGGCAGAGCCAATCTTGCATTTAACTGCATGGTGGTAGAGGGCAGTGTAATTCCCTGATTTATTCTATAGACTATCTCAAAAGCTTTGTGTCTGTTCTCATTTCACCAACAGAATCCAGAAGGAGCTAGCTGAAATAACCCTTGATCCTCCTCCTAACTGCAGGTATGTAATGGCTTCTTAAATTGTGGTGGATGATAGGAAATTAATGTGCTCAGGTTAACAAAAGGCAAACTTAGTGTTTACGACGGGTGACTGTTAGACAGAAATTGCATACGGCAGATTGAGCAAACATGCAAAACGTTTGGAATTGAAGTTGGGTATTTTGTCTGCGTGTTGGAGGTGTAGTCATTAGTGATTGATGTACACAGTAAAATCTGTTCAGTTTGTTGTTCATAGCTGGTCACTGCCTTCTCGAAACATTAATTATATGAATGTCAAAATATGTTGAAGCTTTCAACTTAATGTCTGCGTGTAGTTTGAACTGGGTTTTTGAGTGCTGAGTTTCTAGAGTGATCTTTTCATTCTGAAGTAAAGAACTTTATGTGATTTTTATATGCTTTCTCGGGGTATGTTTAACAGATAAACTGAAGTATTGTCTCTAAATTTATGTGTCTGTTGGTTAGAGTTGTAGTCTCTTGATAAAGAATATCTTTAAGGAAGTTCCCAACTTGGGAGGCACTTCTGTTAGGTTTTAGAAAATGAAATTTTAAGCATAGAAGACTGAGTGATTTAGTTTTAAAGTGATGATTTGGGACAGAAGCACGTGCAGTTGATCTGTAGGAAAGTTAGATAGCACAGTTAGCTGATTTCTTTAAAGTTTTTGCATGTTTTACTTTTGTTTAACGGATGCATAAAATTTCTCATTAGCTGTGAGCATCTAGTGTTTAAATTTGCACTAAAGCTAGCTTTAAATAATGTTTCATTCGAGGCATCTCAGTAAGATTTCTGACTGGAAGGTATCTTAATAACTCGTGTAACCATGAGCCATGTACATGTTTTAAAAAAAATGCTGGAAATGCTTTCTGATTCTGTGTTGTTTGGCTTTTGAATAGTTGGAAAGGTTTGGTGGGTGTTTTGTGAATTTGATAAAATATGAGCTGTTCTGTCTCACTAATCCATGAGCACAGGGGCTAAATGAGAGCTGTGTTTTATTGAATTTGTGGTGAAGGCATCTTGTCCTGAGGACTGTGCTGTAGATTGCCTGTGGCAGTCTGATGTATTTGCATGCAGGATCAGTGGCTCTGTTTGTTTAGGATTTGGTGTTTTGGTTTTGTTTGGTTTGGTTGTTTTGTTTGGGTTTTTTGGTTTGTTTGTTTTTTGGTTTTTTTCTGTGGGGAGATGGGTCTGGTTTGGTTTTAAATAACTGCTTTAGATAACTTCAAATAAATTACTGGGATCTAGTTCTGTGTTGGTCCTGCACTTTATATTTGGACCATCAAAGGGGCATGGTAGAAGAGAAAGCATTTAAATGAAATAGAACCCTGACGCTTTGCTTACAGTTGCCAAAAGGATAATTGTAGCAGTTTTGGGTACAGCAAGTTACAGCTTTTAGAAGGAGCTGCTTCCCCCTTCACACTCTGCAGCACTATCTGATACTTGGCTCCCTGGGAAAGCTTGCTCCTCTCATATTAGCACAAGAGTATTGCAGAGCATTTTGCTTGTGAGCTGGTAGAGCCAGATGCCCAGGAATGCTGTTGAGAATGATGAAAACCCCCCAATGTGTCTAAAATTATTCAAGTTTCTTTCCTACAGTGAGTAGGAAAACATGTTATTTTTTGCCAGTGAGGAAGTCAATGCTTCTGTTCCCATAGGTATTTTTAAGAGGAATTCAGTGGATTTACTCAGTGGATTTACTCAGTAACAACTTTATGATGAGTGCATTTTTACCTTTTGCAAAATAAAAAAAAAAAAAAAAAAAAAAAAAAAAAAAATCTATGAGAGAAACAAGCTTCTGTAACAGGAGATCTGGGTTTTCATGATAAACAGTTTGAACAGCGTTTCAGTGCCCAAAGTATTTACTGTTCCATCGAAACTGACTTGTTAGAAGGAGCCTTTCTGGTACCAAGAGGTAAATACAGTTGTGTGTTATGTGCAGAAACAGTTGACACTTTTACTTTCTTATAGGGTGTAGTAGCACAGGTTAGGCTACAGACAAACACAGCAGGCTGATGACACCTCTGCATTGCTCATCAAGCACCAGAATGCTACTTATTGCATTTCTTCTGGAAGAAAAAGAATTTGTAAAAAAAAACCCTGAAACATTTAAAAGCCTGGGTAATTTGGGCATATTCACATGTGCTTTAAAAATAAAAACCTTGTGTCTAAGTTCTCCCAAAAACAATTTTTCATGCAGAGTTGTTTCTCTTCCAGTTCTAGAGCACACCCTTATCATTTGCAGTCCATGTGTTGCAAGCTTCACAAGAATACAGTTGGGAACTAATGCTCTTGGATGCTGACAGTCCTGGTTATTCAGTTATATAAGTAATGAAAAATTAGCAATTTTTAAAATGCAGTAATGACATGTAAAATGTTAAATGTTGCTTTAACAGGATACAGTGCAAGTACTGAAGATTATATTGAACTCTCTTATATCATGTTAAACACTGATATCTGCTGCCACATCTCACCTGCCAATGCAACTGCCCAGAGTCACCCCATGGGAGTGACCTGAGGCTGATTTAGCTATTTTAAAATGACACTGACTGGCTGCACTGTGATTCTCATGCAAAAGAGGTGTAGATTTCCCTAGCAGTTATTTTTCCTGCAGTCACATCTATTGCTATAACATCTGCTTTATAAAAATGCCAGAGCCCCAAGAAAACCCCATTCCTGGGTATGCTGAGCAGGCCTGGGCTGCATATTAACTTCTATTTTAGGCACTGGGATAGCAGAATGACAGGCACAGTAAAACTGACTAAACAGTAGTTTTTGCTTGCCTGTCTCAACAGTAAAGATTGATTTCTGATTCTGTTAATTGGACAATGAACTGTTGAAAAACTCATGTTGTCATGTATCATGCTGTCATGTTTGTGAGCAGTGAATACGAGCTGCATCTCGGGGATACCAAATATAAAACTTATATTCATGCTGATAGCTTTACTCTTTAACTTGCAGTAGTACTAAATTCCTGTGTTTTTGGTGTGATTTTCAAGAAAGATAAAACATCAAAAGCAATAAAATTTAATTCAGTTTTTGGCCACTAAAGATGTTGGAGAAAAATTAAGTGCTGCTTTCTACCCATGTTTTCTTCTGTCCAACAGAAAAGCCTGAAACAAGTCAATTACTGTCCAACACACAGCATAGAACTAGGACACATAGGTAAACTCAGGGCAGGTATCTGATTCCACTTTTTCTTTCTTTTGCTGGCTTAACTCAAAGCTGTGCTACTTGATGCAGTGTGCTGTATTTAATTTCTTTTGTGCTTTTAATAGCATAAAGCAAAGCTAAAAAGATCTTGGCCCTATTGCTCCTAGGCAGCTCAGTTTCAAACCAAGGCCAAGCACTTGTACTTACTTCAAGGTGTGGAAGTGTGCCAAACCCCACTGATACAGACTCTCAGGTAAATACTGCAAAGGTTTTGCACGTAGTGCATGGTAAATCTGGGCTGCAGAGATGCTCTTAAATAGCATTGACAGATCTGGAATAACTATTTTCAGGTTAAAACTGTTTAGATCAGAGGTCACGGTTCTGTAGTTAAGGTTATGTCTGAGGCTGCTGTTGTGATCTGCCCAACTTGGAGGCTGCAGCTCAGGTGGAGCAGAGCATTGCTGTCTCCAACACTCGTTGTATTTCCTGGATTTTAGGGCTGGCACAAGTGGGGCTGTTCCCAGGGGTGCT